>PVJX010017967.1:0-37393 GCA_004027295.1 Dolichotis patagonum
ATTCCTCAAAAAGCTGGGTTTGTAAGTCCCATTTGACCCAGCTATTCTGCTTCTAGGCATATTCCCAGAAGAACTGAAAACATCATACCACAGTGATATATGTGCACCCATGTTTATAGCAGCACAATCTGTAATAGCCAGATCTTGGAAACAACCTAAGTGCCCGTCAACTGAGGAATGGATAAAAAAGTTGTGGCATTTTTATACAATGGAGTACTACTGAGCTATAAAGAATGATCACATTGAGATATTTATAAATAAATGGACATGACTTGAGACCATTCTCTTAAGCAAAATAAACCAAACTCACAAGGGTAAATACCATATAGTCTCCCTAGTATGAGAATTTATATAAGACTTTATGGTAAGCATGAGTCCCCATCTCATAGCTTTGAAGCCTTTCAATGTTTTCAATCATCAGTTGGAATGGTTTTATTCTGTTTTGTTTGACTATATCATACGTGATGATATGAACAGCTGTTTTGAAGAAAACAAAACATTATGACAGCTATTGCTGATTTAATATCATCCTTCTTAGAAGTCCTACCATGCTTCTTCTGTTCTACTACCATTGGTTCTATCTATCACATTGTGTCTTATTGGGATTTGAATATGTGTGATAGTTCAAACATTTTTTTTCTTTTTTATCAAAAATGAGATATTATAGTACCCATTGATCATTTTCTGTTATTCGGTTCAGAAAGCCCTGTAATTCTTTCACTCTGTGCATGGCTTTATACTATTGTGTTATGTTTGATAGTATTGTATTTGACACTATGCTCAACTATAGCAGAGTAAGTGATATGGTGTTAGCTATTGTTGATGTCCAGTTGTCTTAATGTAAAGTACTGTGTTGCCTATGTTGTCCTGTTCTGATCTGCTCTGTACTGCCCTCTTTTGTTTTATTCTCTTTAAAATAAAAAATTAAAAAAAATAAGATGAATACTTAAAATAAGTACTTAAAATAGGTACTTCCCTTGCAGTTTGGGATTTGTTCTTGAGCTCTCTACCTACCCGTGTCTTTATGATTTCTGTTTTTCAGTAGAGTTAGTGTTTATATCATAATATTTAGATCTTTGATCCATTTTGATTTTAGTTTAGTGCATGGTGATAGACATGGGTTTAGTTTTAGACTTGTGCATATGGAAAGCCAGTTTTTCCAGCACCGTTTGTTAAAGAGTACTGGTATCTTCCTTCCAGTGAACATGTTTGGTCCCTTTATCAAAGATAAGGTGGCTGAGTATCTTTATAGTTGTGCCTGCATCTTCTGTTCCACTGATCCTGAGGTCTGTTTTTTGCCAGTACCATGATGAATTTATCCCAGTAGCTTTGGTTTTAAGTCAGGAATTGTGATACCTCCTGCCTTGCCTTTGTTGCGCAGGATTGCCTTTGCTATTCTAGGTCTCTTCTGTTTCCAAATGAATTTTAGAAACGTTTTCTCTAGATCTGTGAGCCATATTAGTTTGATCATATTTGCATTAAATCCGTATAATAGTTTTTGGAGTTTGTCCATTTTTTTTCTATGTTGTTTCTTTTTACCCAAGAGCAAAGGATATTTTTCCATTTTCTGTTATCCTCTTCACTCTCATTTCTAGAGTATTATTTTTTCCAATGTATAGATCTTTTATATCCTTTGTTAGATTGATTCCTAAGTATTTCATTTTTTTGGATGTTAATGTGAAAAGTGTGATTTCCATAATTTGTGTCTCAGTGAGTTTGTTTTTTGTGTACGGGAATGCTGTTGATTTTTCAGTGTTCACTTTTTATCCAGTTATGCTGCTGAGGTCCTCTGTGTGCAGGGATGGGTTTCTGAGGTTTCCATCAGCCCACCAAAGTACTGCAGGGGATAGAAGGAGTCTCTGACACTCCCATGGGCTGCTGATATAGTCTGGGGGTGGGGATGGGGCCGCCGAAGATCTGAACTCCTGAGGTCCTCAAGGAGTGGAGTGGGTTGAATGTGGCCCTCTGGGAGTAGAGAACAGCAGCTGATGATCATTTTGAAGGCTGAATTTGTCTGGGTACTTGAGAGGAGTGGCTGAGGCTCCCTTTGGCTGCTGAGGTGCTCCTGTTATTAAAGAAGGTGCGGCCCAGGCTCTCCTCACCAGCTGAGGTCACAGGGGTGCGAGTGAGAGGTGACCAACAATCCAGTTGGCTTCCCTTTATTGTTTTTTTTTTTTGATATTTGGTGTTTTCTTTCTTTTTTACTGCTATGTTCTTTCTATTTTTACCCTTATTTTTATTTCTTTCTTTCCCTCTTTTATGTGCTGTTTTTTTCCTCTTCCTTGTGTGGTACTTTTATGTAATACTACTGGTGATAATTTCATTTGAGTCCTTAATAAGACTTATTAAGAATCCTTTATTTATCTTTTGTTACTTCCTTGTCATTGTCAGTAGCTTAATTTAAAAATCTTTAATTTTCTCAAGATCCTGTTTCCCATACTATCTTAACTAGTATAACCATTATGTTTTGTGAATCTTTATATAGTTAGCTATGTGCTATTATGGTTGAATATTGTTCAATTATTAGTGGCACAATTGTTCCGTTTAGTATATATTTACTGTATGTCAGTATTTCATTTGTCTTTGGGTTTATAACATATTATATGTCTATTTTCTATGGTTAAGATTGGTAAATTACTGCCAGCACTCACTGTAGGCAAGGAAAGCCTGCCTTCACTGGTCAGAAAGAAGATAAACAAGTGAACGGTGTCCACATACTCCCACCTGCCTGTGACTACAGATTCTTTCTTGTGTGTGCTTGTATGTACCCTAGATCTTTTGTGGCGTGTGTCTATGCACTCCAGTTTCTGCAGTGTCCTAACAGCATGCTTACCAACTCTGCCCCTGCACTTGGAGTGCAAATGTCTGATTCTTCCCATTGACTGGAGAGAGAATACTTGAGACTGCATTAGGGTTTTGAGTACAAAGGGAAAGGAGAGATTAGTGTGGCTGTCTACAATCAGATTGTAACTAAGACAAGAAGAAAATTTTGTAGACATTCAAGCTTTATGGCATAGTGATCATGTGGGAATTACATACTTAGTTTGATTGATGTGGGTTCTTGTCAGATATTTTTTCGTGGTAGTTTTTTTTACTTTCATTTAATTCTTATTTTCTTTTCTCTTCCTATTCTGTTTCTTCATCTCTAATTTCCATAGTAACACCATTTAAAAATGTTACGTGTTTCTTCCATTTTTAAAATTCTTTAGTCTAAAATGTTTGTTTCCTATATTTTGGATTTGCTCACTCATTCCTGGCCCCTCTCATATTAACCTTCTGTCATATATAATTCAATTCTCTTCCTTGTTTTACCTGCCCCCTTGTCAAGCCTGGACTTCTTTGCCTTTTAAATGCAAAAATACATCAACAGCTTCTGTCAGCCTGTTGCTTCCCTGAATCTTAAATTACATCTCCTTCCTATTACATTGTCCTTGTTCCCACAATTATCTCCTTAAATTTTTCAGTGCTAAACTTTTATTCCAGCTACAAAAGATCTCCAGCAGTATTTGATGCCCTATTTTTTACCTATTATTATCCCCACTGTTCACCTCTCCTTTTACTCACTTTTACCCAACAGTCTATCTGTTCCCTTTTCCTCTACTTCCACATTGCAGACTACTAATAAAAATAGAGTACAGGTGCTGGGAAACATGGCGGACCTATAGGTAGCAGGATATGGAACCTCTCTGAAAGAGACAGCTCAAATGCCAGAATAGAACACCCTGGAGAGACCCAAACAGAGGGAGATGGATTCTCTCAACACAGGAAGAAACTGAAGTGAAAGAAACTACTCGAATATGAGGTACCTCGAGGCTACCATTATAGAAGCTAAGATTGGCGAGCATGGTACTCTCGCCAAGCCGCCTGAATTCATGCCCGAGATCGACCTGAGTGACTGAACCCACAATGATGTGACTGGCTTGAGCGGCCCCGAGCGTAGCAATGAACAGCCCTGCTCACTACTCGCCTGGAACCGGCCCTGCATGCGATATACCCAGAGGCACCGTGAATTCACACCACAGCCACGCTGAGGTCAGAGGTTGGGGAGCCCAGCAGTTCTCAGGGAGTGGCATCAACACGTGGTGAGTGATGGGAATAAGATCCTACCATAGGAAAGGGGCAGCCAACTAGATGACTTATTGGAGTTCGGCAGGATGGTCCTAACTCTGTAAGGAAGCGGCTTCAGTTGGTTACTCCCCTCGCAGAGCAGATTGGGGGCATCTGCTTGGACTGGGCCATATCCCTGGCTAGGACCCAGTGAGTCATCACAAATCAATTCCCTGAGCACAGTGCACACTGATGCAGTGAAGACCGGCGAAAGTTGACTGGCCTGGAGGGAAGGAGCCAACGTATACTGCCCTTGCTTGCACTTCAGTCTCTGACAGAGGACTGCAGAGGGCAGAAGCCCCTAGCCTGCATGCTCCAGAAGAACCCTAACCAACAAGAAAAGGGGCTAGGAATTACACTATACACTTGTATGGAAGGAACCAAAAACATGACAAGAGAGAGAAATAAGAAAAAGCCCCCAACCCCCAACCCTGAGAATATTGATCCAGGAGAGGTAAATACAAAAGAGATTGAGGGCAGCAAACATACAATATCAAACACAGCATCAGTGGAAATAAAGAGATATCTTCGGGACCTCATAAACGAGATCAAAACTGAAATATTAATTCAGGTTACGTAAGAGATAAGTAGATTAATAAAAGAAAGGCTTGGCACCTCTCAAGAAGACACAGACAGAAGAATGGAGGAACAAAAATGGAGAGAAAAATTTAATGAAGAATTCAGGAAAAACCTAAAATTCATGAAGCAAATTCAGAGAGATTATCAGGAAACTAAAGACTCCATAGAAAGTTGGCAAAACTGCTTGAAAGAAACCAAAGATACACTATCAAAAATTGAACACAGGCTTGCAATGTGTGATCATGAAAGGGAAGATCTCTTAAAAATAACAAGGGAGCAAGCAGTAAATACACAAAGGCTACAGAACGACAAGAGGATCTATAACTTAAGAATAAAGCATGTGAATGAAGAAGCAGGAGTCAAAACAGAAGAACTGCAAAGGCTATTCACAGAAATTATTAAGGAAAACTTCCCACACATAGAAAAAGGAAATGATATGCAGACGTATGAAGCATACAGAACTCCAGCTACCTACAACCAAAACAGAGCTACACCCAGACACATAATAATCAAGATTCCAGAAATTCAATAGAAGAACAGAATATTAAAAGCCATCAGAGAAAAGAAACAGATCACCTATAAAGGAAAACCCATCAAAATCATGGCAGACTTCTCGACACAGACCATCAGGTCAAGAAAAGCTTGGAGTGAAGTAATTCAAGCCATGAAGGACAACAATCTCCAGCCCAGATTGATGTATCCTGCAAAACTCTCTCTAGAAATTAATGGAGAAGCAAGATGCTTCCATGACAAAGAGGAACTGGGAGAATTTGTGACCACCAATCCAACCTTACAAAAAATACTAAAAGGACATTTTAGAAAGAGAGAAAATAAATATGAGCATTTCAGGAACAGTGGCAGAGAGGCCTCAGTGAACAGGCCAGACAGTGGAATGGAAGAGAAAAATAGACAACCAATGGCAGAAAAACAGAATAGCAGAAATGAGGCGAGAAGATTGCCTGTAATCTCTTGTATAGAGGGCCTTGAAATACTAACAGAGAGAAACACGGGCAGAGTAGATCAGGAGATAGGGTCCATTGAGATGCTCTATATAGGGAGGCAGTGGGATCCAAAATAAGCAGTGTACACTATGGGAGTGAAAGGGGAGGAATTTTCTTTATATAAAAGGAAGGCAGGGGATATTGTTAATGGAGTAAAAGATTTAAAATCTACATTATTCTTATCACTCTGCTTGGATGGATTACATGCTGTTCCAGTTTATCTACGTACACTAGACTTGAGGACATGGTCAGCTATCCCAAAAATAAGAGGACATATTATGGTAATCATCCTTAAGTTCCTATCAACTTAATCAGAAGCCCTGTATAACTTATACTGTCTTATTATGACTGATCTTATTTGAATCTGTTTTGTTAGATTGCTATTTGTATTGACTAGTTTTATTCAAATCTGTTATGATTGATAGCATCAAATCTAAGAGTATAGGCAAATACACTGAAGATGACAAGATTCACTAAGATACCCACTCTGGTTTGATTATTGCCTGCTTTTGAATTCTTATAATGTCTCCAATGCTTTGTTTTTATTAATGTTGTTATACACTGCTGAGACATCATGGTAACCATTGTAGATCACCTTGTATTGTGGTTTTATATGACTTTTTGCTTCATGCTTTTCTAGAAATTGTTTTGTTTTGTCTTGCTTTGTTTTGTTTTTCCCTCTAATACAGGAAGGATAGATATACATGTAGAGACTCATGCATGTGTAGCGCTTATAAACAGTGTACAATAACCAATTCTATAACTCATGTTGAAATGAACAACTACTTTGAAGAAAAAGAGACACTACAGTACCTAGTGCCGATTCTGTAATGTCATGATGTGAAATCCAGCAAAACTATCATTCTTGGTTCAAAGTGATTTTAGCTTGTTTTGTTTTGTTTAAGTTCAACACACATGAAGGTATGGACAGCTGTTTTGAGGAGAATGAGAGACACTATGACAGCCATTCTCGGCTTCCCTAGTGTCTGGTCTTGAAGACCTGAAATGCCTTCCTTGTCCTGTTCATATCAATTCCATACTATGTTGTTTCATATGAATTCCCTGTATGTGACAATATGGACAACTATTTGGAAGAA
Source organism: Dolichotis patagonum (assembly GCA_004027295.1). NCBI lineage: Eukaryota > Metazoa > Chordata > Mammalia > Rodentia > Caviidae > Dolichotis > Dolichotis patagonum. The sequence continues at coordinate 6,785 of PVJX010017967.1, forward strand.
AATAAGAGTCAATATGGTAGAGAGTGAGTTATCTCCAATTGTCTAGCTTTGAAATTTATGTCTCTTACATTGCTTTCTTGTGACCCACTTTTTTCCGTTTTGTTGTTGTCATGGTTTATGTCAGTGGCCCCCAGGCCTCATGTATTTGCATTGTGTATTTGTGATTGGTTCATTGTCTAGTGCTTGGATTGGTGGTGTCAGTGCTACACCCTCCTATGGGGTGAGGCCACGATGTGATGTAATGGCAAGAAGAAGGGTTGCCTCTCTTTCTTGCCGGTCTCCGCTTGCTGTTTGTAGCTGCAATGAACTGTGGCCCCACCATGCCACTCTGCCTTGGAGCCAATTGAGTATGGACTGAAACCTCCAAAAACTGTAAGAAATAAACCTTTCCTTTCCCAACTTTGAGCATCAGGTATTTTGTCTCAGTGATGAGTAAAAAGTAACTAAGACAGAATTTGGTACCAAGAGTGGGGTCATTGCTGTGACTCTATCTGACCATGTTTTTTGAGAGGCTTTGGAAATGGCTTGTGGGTAGAGTTTGGAAAGTTTCGGACATGTTGCCTGAATGCACAGAGCTGGAGCAGCTTAGGCTGTTCTGTAGAGGAGATTCTGGTCAGAGCTCAGGATACCAGAAGGCTGATAGAAAGCCTGATAGTAAAGACCAGGCTTGCGAAGTTTCTGCTGGGAAGGACTGTATTGGTTGTTGGACTCCCTGATGTGTGTTATGGCTTGGCAGAACGTTTGTCTGCATTTTGCTCATGCCCAGAGACTTTGCCTGAGACTGAGATTAAGGGTAATGGACTGATTAATCTGGCAAAGGAAATTTTAAGGCAGTCAAATGTTGAGGCTGTGGCATGGCTATGGTTGGGGGCTTTTAGCCAGATCTGTGTTGCAAATCAGGAGCAAAGAGCCAAGCAGGATAATTTAAAATGCTGTGAGTTTGGCCAGAAGGAAAATTCCAGTAAAGCTGTGGATTGTAAAGACAGTGCGGCGACTTTGATTGTTGAGAAGAAACAGAGAGATAAGAAAGATGGCCGCCGGGCAGTGAGTCTCCACCCTCTGCAGCCCCAAAACTCTAAAAGTGAATGAATTTTCTCAGATGAGAAAGCTTCAGAGCACCGTGCTCCAGAATGGCATGGGAGGCCACATGAGGTTCCAGATTGGCAGCAGCAACATGATGTTCCAGAATGGCGGCAACGTAGAAAAGCTTTTCTTCACAATCAGGTAAACAGAGCCCAGCAATCCAGGCACTGGACCCCTATAGCTAAGAGAGAGAAAAGCCTGGCTACTGCTCCAGCTGGCAGCAGACCTTGGCCGCGTCCACATGGTGCTGATTTTAGGTGCGAGAAAATGCACAAATTTTGAGGATAAGAAGGCTTCCACCTCAATTGCAAAGGGCCTGGAAGGCCAAGCAGTGTGCCCCTGAGAGGGAAATATGGAAAGATATAAGTATGAAGCCAAAGGTGCAGTGGAGACCCCAGAGGTTTGGAAAAGCCAAGAATGTGGATCATCCCAGGAAAGCTGCAAAAGCCAAGCAAAGAGGGTTTAAGAGAGAAGCTGCAGGAGCTGAAATCCCTTGAAGTGCCATGGGGGTGGAATCACCCAAGCCTTTTGGAGCTTGCAACCAGATTGCTTCAAATGCTGAGCATAGAACTCTAGGACTTAATGTTTGCCCTGCTGCATGTTAGACTTGCTCTGTTTCCAAATCTTTATATTCCCCCGTTTGTAACTTTTGGAATGGTAATGTTTGTTTTGTGCCTTTGCATTTCAGAAATGTTTAACCTTTTTTTACTTGTACGGGGGTTACAGTTAAGAGTTTGCCATAGATATTGGAGGAGACTTAGGACTTGGACTCCTCAGCAATGCTGAAAATGTTAGGACTTTGGCAACTTTTGGAGATGGACTTAAAGTCTTATGTATAAAGGTTGCACATGAGTCTTTGGGGGCCAGGGGTGGAATGTCATGGTTTATGTTGGTGGCCCCCAGGCCTCAGTATTTGCATTGTGCATTTGTGATTGGTTCATTGTCTACTGCTTGCATTGGTGATGTCAGTGCTACACCCTCCTAGGGGGTTCAGCCAGGATGTGATATAATGGCAGGAAGAAGGGGTGTTTCTCTTTCTTGCTGGTTTCTGCTTGTTGTTTGCAGCCGCCATGAATTGCGGCCCCACCATGCCACCCTGCCTTGGAGCCAACTGAGTATGGACTGAAACCTCCAAAAACTGTAAGAAATAAACCTTTCCTTTCCCAACTTTGGGCATCAGGTATTTTGTCTCAGCGATGAGTAAAAAGTAACTAAGACAGTTGTGTTTAATTTAACCCTTTTGATATAATTGCATGTCGATTTGAGTGTGTAAGATGGATGACCATATTGCTGTTTTTGTCAGATTGTAGAGCAGAACTGTTAGCAATCTCACTGTTTGAATGTCTACTTTGCATGTTTTAATTTTGTAATTTGGACAACTATTTCCAAGATGTCAGTATGTAATTTGTCAAGTAATGATTTCTTTTTTGTTGTTGTTGTTGTTTTTCTTTTCCTTTTTTCCTTGGAATTTTGTATTGTTGCTACCCTTTATTCTGTTTTGTTTGGTTTTCTTCTCTTTAAATAAAATTCAGAAAAATAGAGTACAGGCAGTACCTCTGGTATTGGTGAAGTATAAAAGTGCAAATACATAGTATAACAGATATAAATGATGAATGTTTGGAGCTGTTGATGCTGTTATAACCAGTAGTAATTCTTTCCTGAAAACATAGTGATAGGATTTGAAACATTTAAATTAAATAACTGAAAGGTTGCATACTATTTGTTAAAAATTAAAGCTGAAAACTAATTATAGTATCTAAAAAGATATTCATATCAACTACAGTTTCTCTTTACTATATTTCATCTCAGTGCTCAACCTCAAAATAAAGAATAAATAAATAAATAACAACCTGCACACATATTTTTACACAAAAGAACATGTAAAATCAAGCTCCCAAGATCTCTCAAGTCTCCCAAGGCAATTCTAGGAGCAACTGATACATAGGAAGGCAACCTCAGGTTACGGATATTTATGAATTGGTGAAAAAAAGGTAAAAGAATGTGGCAAGTTCAAAGAATACATAACCCAAATGTTTATGGAATTAGCATACAAAATGACCAATCTGGCAATAGGAGAAACAAAATATTGGGAGAGCTGACCAAAGCAGTTCAAAATGTGAATGACAAATTTACTGAAGATATAAAACTTCCTGAAAATATTTGAGACAAAATACTGAAATTAAAAAATTGTAAAGACCAGAGATTTAGCTCAGCAGCTTCAGTGTCTGCCTGGCAAACGAGGTCATGAGTTCAATCCCCAGTACCAAAAGAAAAAAAAAAATCCTTGGGCCAGAGATTTAGCTTAGCAGCATATGTGCCTGCCTAGCAAGCGCAAGGTTATGTGTTAGATCCCTGGTGCAAAAAAAATATATAATTGTATAAAACTTATAAATTGAAAGAAACACTAATGTGAAGACAGATCTTCAGAAATATAGGACAAAATTATAAATTACAATAAATTACTCAGAATCATTAAAAATGGAGGGGGAAGAAGAAAAATGCATCTGACAGCTACTAAACAATGCTAAGAAGACCAACTAATGATAATTGGAGTTAGAAACTAGTAGATAACACATGGAATGAAAAAATCTGGTTACAGAAATCATAATACAGAAATTTCCAGGTATGAGGAAATCTGCAATATACAGGAAAGCAAATCTTATCGGGCACCAACTACAGTGAGAAAAGAAGTTCCCCATGACATGACTTAGGAAAAATTCCAGCTGTCCAGCAAAAAAACCAGAATCTTTAAAGCTAAGAGAAAAGCAAAAATTCACATATAAAGATAAACTGATTAGGAGTGCATCAGCCTTCTAAACACAAATTTTAAAGGCTAAGAGAGCCTGGAGTAAAGTATTTGAAGTACTAAAAGCAAACAACTTCCAATCCTCATTGACATATCATACAAAATTTTCTTTCAAGATAGATGGAGAAATAAGGACATTCCATTAAAATACCAACGAAAGAGATACATGAACACCAAACATGCACTTAAGAAAAAGCTTAAGAATATCCTAGACAGTGAACCAAAAAAGCCAATAATTCAGATTAAATTAATACATTAATTATAGCAAATAGATAAAGAAAGAAAAAGAAGAGTCCCCCACATAAAGAATACAGTGTCAGGAGTAAATCAACAACTTTCAGTAATAACTCCTAATGACCTCAGTCCCTCTTAAAAGATACACGCTGGAACAACAACAAGAAAACAGAACCCAATAGTCTATTGAATTCAAGTAACTCATTGAATCCGAAAAGATATTTGTAGGCTAAAAATTACAGAATGGAAAAATAATATTTCAGGCACTAGAACATCCAAATCAATCAAATAGCAGTTTTACTCTCAAAGTACACATCAATTTAAAACTTAAAACGAGGCATAGAAGATCACTACATACCATACTAGTCAAAGTAACAATACAGCATGAAGAGATAACACTTGTAAATGTAAATACACCAAATACTGGAGCCTCTATTTTCATAAAATGCATAGTGCTATACATACAAGATCCATAACTACAAATTTAATCATAGTAGGTGATCTCAAAACCCCACCTTCACAAGGTAGATCAGTTAAAAGCAGTCAAAAAATATCAGAGTTGAATTACATCTTTGAACAAACAGATTGAATCGATATCTACTTTCTATTTTTTAATTTCTTATTTTAAAGAGAATAAAACAAAACAAAAAAATAGAACACAGCAGATCAGAAGAAAATGCAATCAGCACAGGATTTCAAAACAAGACAACAGGAAATCTACAGTGGCTACCATAATGTTTCTTGTTTTCTTCGAAATAGTTATTCATATCTTCACACATAGTGAATTCAAACAAGATGAAATAGTTTAGAAACATTCAAAACAAAAGAATGAAACCATACAGGCCTTCAAACCAAGACAATAGGAAAATCAACAATGGCTACCATAATGTATCACATTCTCTTCAAAATAGCTGTCTATACCTTCACACATATTGAAAGTAAATAATACAAAACAGACTAAAACCAATCAAAAGAAAGAATAAAATTATTACTGGACTTTACAACAAGATGATAGGAAATCAGCGATGGCTACCATAATGTCTCATTTTCTTCAGAGTAGCTGTTCATACCATCACATGTAATAAAATCAATTCTTGTAAACTTTTTTTTTACAAGACAAACAATGGAGAGTTTTATTAATAGCATTTTCATGCTATAAAAATATTGAAGGAATTTCTTTACGAAGAGGGATATAAGACACAAAACAAAGACTTACTGTATAATAAAGAGGTAAAGATCCACAAAAATTTTAAAGTAAAGGAAAATGGTACCTTATTATTTTAAGTTACTATCTAAAACAAAATACTACCAAGAACTATGGATTTAATGTATGTATAAGAGCAAAGTACAAAACAGGAGCAGCACAAAATATATCAGATAGAAATTTAAAATAATGGTTGTAAGGTTTTTACATGTCATAGGTTGGTATTAAATGTAATTAAGCAAAGGTCTGTATTGTGTACACAACCACTGAAAAAAATTTAAAAGAGGTACAAGTAATACCCCAAGTGTGAAGATAAAATAAATCCTAAAAATTTCACAATCCAAAGACAAGTAATTAAACAGGAAATGAAACAAAGAACACAGGAACAAATAGAAAAATGATGTTAGGATAACAGATTTTAATTCAACCGTATGAATAATTAAAAGAAATTAAAGTGACTTAAATCCATCAATTGTAAGAGATTAACAGCTGGATTTTTTTTGTATTTTTTATTATATTTAAAAAGAAAACAAAACAAAATAAAACAAAATAGAAAAATGGGTAGTAACAATACAAAATTCCAAGGACAAAAAAGAAAAGAACAAAAAATACTAAGAAATCATTTTGATAACTTACATACTGTCATCTTGGAAATAGTTGTTCAAGTTACAAAGTTACAAACTACACATTCAAGCAATGAGACTGTTCTGCTCCATGATCTAACAAAAAGGTAATATCATTCATCTTACACATGTAAACATACATGCAATTATATCCTTTAGAGCACTTTCTTTTCCTTTCTTTTTACAGTAGCAATTACACATTTTGGGTTTTATTACTCCTATAGTTCTTATTACTTTTTACACTAGAGACACAATGAGATATTTATAAATATGATTCTTATTTATGTCACTAATGAGAATAGTCTCAAGTTGTCTCCATTTCCCTATGAAGGCCTCAAGATCATCCTCCTTCTTGGCTGACTAATACTCCATTGTATAAAAATACCACATCTTTTTCATCTACTCTGTGATTGATGGGCATCTTGGTTGTTTCCAGGATTTAGCTATTACAAATTGTGCTGCTATGAACATGGGTGCACATATATCACTGTGATACGATCTTTTCAGTTTTTCTGGGAAAATACCCAGGAGAGGAATAGCTGGCTTGAATGGAGCTTCTAATCCTAGTCTTCTGAGAATTCTCCATACTGATTTCCATAGTGTTTGCACCAGTATACACTCCCACCAACGGTGGAGCAGTGTTCCTTTTTTCCCTCCGCAGCTTTGCCAACATTTGTTATCAGTTGATTTCTTGATGGCAGCTTTTCTTTCAGGAGTGAGATGAAATCTCAATGTTGTTTTAGTTTGTATTTCTTGAATGACCAGTGATGGTGAACATTTCTTCGTGTATTTATTTGCCATTTGTATATCTTTATCTGAGAACTGAGTGTTCATTTCAGATGCCCATTGTTGGAGAGGGTCTTTGAATTTGGGCGGCTTGATGTTTTCGATTCTTTATATGTTCTTGATATAAGTCCTTTGTCTGAGGAATTGCTGGCTAAAATTCTTTCACATTGTGTGGATTTTCTTTTCACTCTGCTGGTGATTTCCTTTGAAGTACAGAAACTTTTCAATAATATGAGATCCCAGTTGTTGATTCTTTGAAGCATTTCCTGTGCAGTTTGCATTTTGTTCATGAATTCTTTGCCCACCCCTAGGTCTCCAAGACTTCTGCGTACCCTGTCTTCCAGTAGATTTAGTGTTTCTGTTTTAATGTTTAGGTCTTTGATCCATTTAGACTTTAGTTTTGTTCATGGTGATAGGCAAGGATCTAGTTTCAGTCTTCTGCATGTGGAGAGTCAATTTTTCCAACACCATTTATTAAAGATGCAATCCTTCTTCCAGTGAACATGTTTAGCCCCTTTGACAAATAACAGGTGGCTGAATGTCTTTGTACTTACACTTGCATCTTCTAATCTATTCCATTGGTCCTCAGGTCTATTTCTTTGCCAGTACCATGCTGATTTTATCACTGTGGCTTGGTAGTACAGTTTCAAGTCAGGAATTGAGATGCCTCCTGCCTTGCCTTTATTGCCCAGAATTGCCTTTGCTATTCTAGGTTTCTTCTGATTCTAAATGAATTTTAGGAGTGTTTTCTCTAGATCTGTGAGGGATGTCAATGGTATTTTGATTGGGATTGCATTAAATCTGTATAACAGTTTTGGGAGTATGGCCAGTTTCATGATGTTGGTTCTTCCTAGCCAAGAGCAAGGAATGTCCTTCCATTTTCTAATATCCTCTTCAATCTCTTTGTTTAGCGTAGTATAACTTTTACTATATACGTCTTTTACATTCTTAGGTTGATTCCTAAGTATTTCATTTTTTTAGATGTTATTGTGAAGGGCGATATTTCCATAATTTCTCTCTCGATGAGGTTCTTGTTTGTGTACAGAAATGCTATTGATTTTTGCGTTTTGACTTTGTAGCCAGCTACACTGCTGAATTTGTTTATTACTTCTAGCAGTCTTTTAATGGAGTTTGGGGGTCTTATATATAGAGTATCATGTCATCTGCAAATAGTGATAACTTCTTCCTTTCCTATCTTTATTCCTTTTATTTCTTTCTCTTGTCTGATTGCCCTGGCTAGTGTTTCCAGAACTATATTGAAAAGGAGTGGTGATAGTGGACATCCTTGTCTTGTTCCTGATTTTAACTTCCTTAATTTCATCAGTAGCCCACTGGTTGTTTAAAAGGTTGTTGTTTAATTTCCATGTATGCATGCAGGTTTTGCAATTTCTTTTGCCATTAATTTCCAATTTCAGTGTACTATGGTCAGATACTATGCATAGGATAATTTCAATACCCTTTCATTTACTTAAGAATGTTTTAAGAATATATAGTCTATTTTGGAGAATGTCCCATGTGTAGCTGAGAAAAATGCGTATTCTATTGTGGTTGGGTGGAACACTCTGTAAACATCTGCTAAGTCCAGTTGCTCGCAGGTATGATTCAGTTCTATTACTTCTTTGCTGAATTTTTGTCTAGTTGATCTCTGTGACATGGGCTGTTAAGGTCCCCTGTAATAATTGTGTTCTTGTGTAATTGGTTTTTCATGTCCTTTAGTATCTGTGCTATATAGTTGGGTGCTCCTGTGTTTAGTGCATATATATTTATAATTGTTAGTTCTTCCTCTTGAATTTTTCTGCTTACAAGTAGGTAGTGACCTTCTTTTTCTCTTTTAATCATTTTAGGTTTGAAGTTCACATTGTCTGCAAATAGAATAGTTACCCCTGCTTTTTCTGGGTTCCTGTTGCATGGAATACTGTTTTCCATCCTTTGACTTTTAATCTATGAGTTTCCTTTTGGGTCAGATGTGTTTCTTGTATACAGCATATTGTGGGATCATGTTTCTTGATCCATTCTGTCAACCTGTTTCTTTGGATAGTTGAATTGAGGCCATTTACATTTATGGATATCACTGATATGTACTGGCTCAACTTTGCCACATTATGTTCCAATAGTTTGCTTTCTGCTTTTACCCCTTATTTAATTGCTTGTCCTACCTGATGGTTTCTTTCTGTTATTCTGAGGATTGTGGTCATTTTTATCTCTGTCTAGTATGTCTTTCAACACTCTTTCTAGGGCTGGTTTGGTGAACGTAAATTTCTTCAGTTGTTCTTTGTCATGGAAGTATCTTGTTTCTTCATTAAATTTAAATGAAAGTTTTGCTGAATACATCAGTCTGGGTTGGAAGTTGTTTTCTTTCAGGGCTTGAAGTATCTCATTCCAATCACATCTTGACTTGAAAGTTTGTGCTGAAAAGTCTGCTGTGATTCTAATGGGCTTTCCTCAATGGGTGACTTGTGTTTTTTCTCTAACAGCTGTAAGTATTCTGTTTTTATGTTGTATGTCTAAGATCTTAATTATCATGTAAATTTATGTAATTATTATGTAAATTTATGTATTGTGTAGATTCATGTTGATTGTGATGGTTTGGCGTTCTGTATGCCTCACTTATCTGCATGTCAGATTTTTTTCCCCATGTTTGGGAAGTTTTCTCCTATTATTTCTGTGTATATTTTAGATATGTCACTTGTATTGACTCCAGTTTTCTCCTATTATTTCTGTGAATATTTTATATATGTCATTAGTCTTGACTCCAGCGTCTTCATTAATGCCAATTAATCTTATATTGTTGCTCTTGCTATCATCTTGAAGCTTCTGGATTGTCATTTCATGCTGCTTTGTTATTTTTAAATGTTCTATCCTTTCATGATCACAAATTGTAATTCTGTCCTCAAGGTCCGAAATCCTATCCTCAGCTTCATTTAAATGGTTTTGCATGCTTTGGATTGAATTTTTTCTTTCTTGGATGTCTCTTTCAGTTTGTTTCATGAATTGTGCTTGTTTTCTATATTGTTCATTCATGATTTCAATGAGTTTCCCATGTTCCTGTACTTTTTTCCCTATTTCTTTACTTGCGCTCAGCAACTCCTTTACTAAGGTTGTTTCTTCTATCTTTACCTGGGAGAGTATTTCTAATTTGATTTTCTCAATGGCCTCACGGAGTTGTTTTTTTATTTCATTCGCTATCTTTTCAGAGATTCCTGGTGTGTTACCTTTGGAGTCCTCTATTTCAATGTCTCCTGTACTTGCACCTGTTGGACTGGATGTTTGAGACTGCATTCTGCTTTTTTGTTTTGCTATTTTCTTCTTTCGAGTTAGTGTTTGGTTCTTTAGACCCATTAGTGTGAACTGTTGGTAGTGTGTATCTTGGTGTCCTACTGAAAGGTTGATGTTTGTCCAGTTGCTGGGTCCCACAATGAATAGGTGGGCCAGTCACCTGACTCCCGGCTGCAGGACCTGTTGGTTGAGTCCTGTATTCTTCCTGGGCTGACAAGCCTAGTAGTATTGATTAGGCCAGCTTGTAGTTCCTGCTAGTGCTTTATCTTCTGGTTATTCCAGGTCATCAAATCTCCCTGTCTATAGTGTTAGTGTTGGCTGAGGACCTACTGTGTCCCTATTGTGTGCCTGTGTGTCTCATAAGCCCTTTATATTTTCTTCAAGTTGGGGTTGTCCATTTCGACATACTCTTCCCTCTGTGAAGAGTTTTCTGTGCGTAGCAAGGGGTCACCCTCACTTGTCAGGCTTACCAAGGTCTTACAGTTAGTTGGAGGGAGCTTTACTACTAGCCCTATTTAGCTACTATACGCCTCTATTTTAGGGGCATACTCACCACACTGACTGGAACCAGCTTAGATCTTGTTACGGTGAGGCAGTCACTTAATCTCCCTTCAAGGTAGCACAGATAGTCAATAGTCCAAGGTTCCTCTGGGCGCAGAGTTCCAAGTTTGTCCGGTGTGTGCTGGGATTCCACTGCCGCCGCTGCCTGGGTGTGTGCAGTAGGGGACCAGGGTGGGTTCCCGGCCAGCTGGCTGCTTGGGGTTTGCGGAGCACAGTCCGGTTAGGCCCACTGATCCCTCTCACGTGCCTTGGGGTGGTTTCAGTTGCAGGGTGTGGTCTTACTGCCTGGGCAGAGTTCCAAGTTTGCCCGGTGGGGGTTGGGGATCCTCCCCTCTTGTAAACTCTTTAGGAGAAGTTCTAGGCATGTATAAGCCTATACGTGTACATCTGTCTTTTCTGTATTAGAGGGAAAAACAAAACAAAACGTAACAAATTACGAGAAAAACAAGAAACAAAAGAGACAATAACAAAGAGCCCAAAACAGTGACAATATAGGCTTTCAAAACAAGGTGGTAGGAAGATAAGTCTGGTTGTTATTTTGCATGGTTATCTTCTAAAGTTACTTAGATTCTCACATTCTGTGCTAGTACAACAGGATCCTCTCAGTGGCACATTGAAATTTCTTCAAAATAGACCATATACTAGTTCACAAAGCATGCTTAAATAAATACAAAAGAATCAAAATCACCTGATGTTTACCTTCAGACCATTGTGCTTTGAAATGAGAAATCAATCACTGAAGAAACCACAGAAAATTAATAAATATGGAAATTTAATATCACATTCCTTAATACCATTTGGGGCACAATAAATCAAGAAAAAAAATTAAAAACTTTTGCAATCATATGGCAATGACAGTACAACACACCAGAGCCAGTGGAACACAATAAAAGCAGTCCGAAGAGAGGACACTTATTTATTAGACTAGGCAAACAATAGGCTTATTGTAACCAATACTTTAGAAAAATAAAACAAGCTCAAATAAACTAATGCTGAAACTCAAGGCACTTAAAAAGAAGCAATCTAAATCCAAAACAAATTTAAGGAGGGAAGTTATAAAAATAAGAACAGAATTTAATGAAATTGAAACTAAAAAATAAACAACAATAAAAAGAACAAAGGAGATGTTTATTGGATTGAGTAAGCACAATAGATGAACTGTTAGCCAGACTTACTGAGAGAAAATTAATGCAGTCAGAGATAAAAAACAAAATTACAGTTGACACCATTACAAGCCACATATTGGAAACAGCTATGAAAAACCATCGTCTAACAAGTTAGGAAACCTGGGAGTTTTTTGATTAATTTATTGACACATTTTAGACATATAAAATGATCACATTCACATCATAAGAAATTCACTCATCATAAGGAATCATAATGTATTTTGATTCTTCTTTTTCTTTCCAATCCTGTTCTTTCCCTTCAACCTCTCTTCCCCTCCTTATTTTACAAAAAGCTTTGTTTCAGTTTTTTTCCTTTACTCTTGTTTTCATTTATCTCCCTTCTTCTCCCTCTCTCTCCTACCTTGTTCCCCTCCCCATTGGAACATTGTCTTCCTACTTCCCAATATCTGTTCTGTGGTTTGGTCATTATTTACACTTTTGGCTACTCATAGCAGAGAAACAATGTGATACTTAAACATGCGTCTGTTTTATTTTACTGAAGAGTATGGTTTCAAGGTGCATATATTTACCTAGAAATGCTGCAGGTTATCAAACCGTATGTGTAAATGTCGTATTGTTTGCCTAATCTAAAAAAGTGAAAGAGTAAAAAAGATCCAAAATGTACAGTAGATATTGTGAAAGGGAAAGGAAAAGAAACTGCTCAAAAGAAAAGAACAACTGGGTTAGGGAAAATGAGAACAAGAAGAAAGGAAAATATTTATTTATTTTTACATATACAAGAAAGAAAGGAAAATATTTATATATAAATATATACATATTTATATACACACAAGATAGATAATTATACTATTGTCTCTTAATTCATCACAAAGAATAGTTTGTGCTTTCATTGTTTTAAAATATGGTTGATTTCACTATATTGGTTCTTCCTACATAAGAACAAGTGGTATCTTTCCATTTTCTGATACCCTCTTTGATCTCCTTTTTCAGAGTGCTGTAGTTTTCAATGTAAAGGTCTCTTCTGTTGTTAGACTGATTCCTAAGTATTTCATTTTTTGATACTATTTTGAAAGGTGTCGTTTCTTAATTTCTTTCTTAGTAAATTTGTTATTTACGTACAGGAATGTTGTTAATTTTTGATTTTTGACTTTATATTCAGCTATGCTACTGAATTTGATTATTAAATCTAGTAGTTTTCTGGTAGGGTTTTGGGGTCTTCTATGTGTAGAGTATCATGTCACCCATAAAAATGATAATTTAACTTCTTCCTTTCTTGTCCTTACGCTTTTACTTATTTCTCTTGCCTAATTGCCTGGCTGATGTTTCCAAAACTATGTTGAGTAGGAGTGGAGATAGTAGACATTCTTGTCTTATTGTTGATTTTAGAGTGAAAGTGTTCAGTTGTTGCTCATTTAGTATGATGTTGGCTATTGGTTTGTCATAGATGGCATTTATCAGATTTTTATTATGATCATGTATTCCATTTTTCTGTAGGGCTTTTATGTTGAATGAGTGTAGGACTTTGTCAAATGCTTTGTCTGTGCCTGTTGAGATTATCCTGTATTTTGTCCTTGGTTCTGTTGATGTGGTGTATAACATTTTTTGAACTGCATATGTCAAACCATTGCAACTTCTGTGGTATGAAACCTATTTGGTCATGGTGTATAATCTTCTTGATGATTTGCTGCATTCTGTTTGCCAGTAGCGTATTGAGGACATTTGTGTCTATTTTCATTAGGGAGATTGGCCTATAGTTCTCTGTTTTGGTTAGATCCTTCTCTGGTTTTGGTATCAGAGTAATTCTTGCTTCCCCAAATGAATTTGGAAGTATTCCTTCTCTTTCAGTTTCAAGAAAGAGTTTGTGGACTAGTGGCATTAAATCTTCTCTGAATTTCTTGTAGGATTCAGTATTGAATCTATCAAGAACTGGGCTTTTCTTTGTTGGTAGGTTTTTAATTACGTCTTCAATTTCATTGACTGATATTGGGTTATTCAGAATTTGTTATATCTTCTTGGTAATTCATATGTGTCTAGAAATTTGTCCAGTTCTTCTGTGTTTTAGATCTTATTAGAATACATGTTCTTGAAATATGGGTTTTTTTTTTTTTTTTTTTTTTTGGTACTGGAGATCAAACTCATGACCTTGTGCTTGCCAGGCAGGCACTTAAACCACTGAGCTAAATCCCCAGCCCATTGAAGTAGGTTTTGATGATCTTCTGGATTTCTACAAGATCTGTTGGATTTTCCTCTTTCATTCTTAATTACATGTATTTGAGTTTTTCCTTTCCTTTTTATGATAAGGTTGGCCAAGTGTTTGTCAATTTTATTTAATCTTCAAAGAACTAGTGCTTCAATTCATTGATGCTTTATATTGTTTTCTTAGTCCCAATTGCAGTATTTCTGCTCTAATCTTTATAGTTTTCTTCCTTGTACAAGTTTTCGGCTTGACTTTTTGTTGTTTTTCTAGAAGCTTAATGTTCAACATTAGTTCGTTTGTTTGAATTTGCTCTGTTTTCCTGATGTGGAAATTCTAAATTTGGAAATCTAGAAGAAATGTCCAATTCATAGACTCGTGTGAATTAGCAAAACTATATTAAAAACACAGAAATATTCTGAATAATTCAGTAATAAGCAAGGAAATTGATGCCGTAATGAAAAACCTACCAATGAAGAAAAGTCCAGAATCTGATGGTTTCACTGCTGAATTGTAGAATACCTTTGAAAGTGTTACAAGACAAATACTCTTTTAAACTCTTCAATAAAATTGAAAAGAAGGTGCTTGCAAATGACTTTTGGAAGGCAGCATTCTTCTTATCCAGAAACCAGACAAAGACTGAATAGAAAAAGAAAACTACAGGCCAGTCTGCTGAATAAACATAGATAAGAAAAATCCTTAATAAGATAGTGACTAATGGGATGTAACAAATAACCAAAAGAATCATTTATTATGATCAAGTAATTTTTGTTTTTATTTATTTGTTTGTTTCATGGTGAAGGATAAACTTGGGGCCTCACATATGCTCGTCAAGTTATCTGCCATTGAGGTACATTCAAAGTATTTTTTATCTCAGGGTTGCAAGTTATGATTTAATAAAAGCCATTTATGACAAACCATTGGTAAACATTGTTTTTTATGGAGAAACACTGAATGATTTCCCTGTGAAACAGGAACAAGACAAGGATATCCACTAATAATACTTCTTTTCAGCATGTGTTAATACTTGAAAGAGTAATCAGAGCAGTTTAGTATGAAAGAAAATAACGAGGGGATCCACATAGGAAGTGAAGAGGTCAAATTATCATTAGTTGCAGATGTCATGATGCTCTACATAGAAAACCAAAAAGCTTCCACCAGAAATCCTGTCAAATTCATAACCAGCTTCAGCAATATAGCAGATTACAAAATCAACACACAAAAATCAATAGCAGCCTTATATATCAATAATAAATTCACTGAAAAATAAATTAGAAAAACAGTGTGATTCACAATAGCATCAAGGCAAATTAAATACCAAGGAATTAACCCACTAAGAAACTTAAAGGCCTCTAAACAAAAACTGCAGTACTCTGAAAAAGACTATAAAGAGGACATCAAGAAATGTAAAGATATTTTCTGTTTTTTGGATAGGAAGAACTAATATTGTCAAAGTGTCCATTCTTCCAAATTGATATATATATTTAATGCAGTGTCAGCCAAAATAGCTACTGCATTCTTTACAGAAGTAGAGCAAACAATCCTAAAATTCATATGGAACCAGAAGAGCTCTATAATAGTAAAAGCAGTCCTGAACACAAGAACAAAGCAGAAGGAATCACAATGCCTGATTTCAAATTATATTATGAAGCTACAATGATAAAAAATAGCATGATAATTGGCACAGAAAGAGATACTTTGGCACAGAAAAAACCCCAAGAACATTCAGCTATTTGATCCCTGACAAAAGAGTCAAAATAGATGGTGAAGGAATTATAGCTTCTATAGCAAACAGTGCTGAAAAAAAGTGGCTATCGATAAGCTGAAGATTGAAGCTGGATCTATATCTTTCACCATGTACTAAATTAAAATCAAACTGGGTTAAAAACTAAACATTAAAAGAAAAATTTAATGTACTGGAACACAAAGTAGGTAAAGCTTTTGAAGTCACTGATATAAGCAAGTACTTTCTAAATAGAATTGCACAGGAAATAATAGCAACAATCAACAAATCTCACTATATCAAATTAACATTCTGCATAGCAAAGCAAACAATCAGAGTGCAGAGAGAATGTACAGAATGGTCAGATATTTTTGGCAGCTTTTCCGTCAGAGAGATGGTTTATATCTAGAATATATAAAGAACTCAGAAACGTTAGAATCTTAAAGAGACCCAATCAAAAAATAAGCAAATGAAATGAACACTTTTCAGAAGTACAGATATCCAATACACAGATGAAAAAGTTCAATGATTTGCCATTAGAGAAATGCTAATTAAAACAACCCTAAAATTTTGTCTTACGCCAAAAAGAATGACAGTTATCAAGAAGTCAAGTAATAACAAATGCTGGTATAGCTGTGGTGAAAAACAAAGACTTCTGCTTTGTTGATGGGAGTGTAAATAATACAACCTTTATGTAAATTACTTTGGAGATTTCATAAACAAATAAACATAGAAATTCCATTTGAGCCAGCCATTCCCTGTCTATTCTCAAAAAAGCTAAAGACATAGCATTGCAGAGACACATGCTTACCAGTGCTTATATCACCTCATTTCTTAATAGCAAAATCTTGCAAGAAAACTGTATATCTCTCAACAGATGAATGGATGAAGAAAATGTATCTGTACATAGTGGAACACAGTTTGGTTCTATAGAAGGATAAATTCAAGGCACCATTGGAAAATGAACCCACCTTGAAAGTATGATGTTAAGTGAAATAAGTTAGCCACACATGCTTTAAATATCATATAGTTTGCCTTGTTTGAATAATCCAAAGTACAAATAGAATAAAGAGCAAAATAAAAGATTATTAAAAGAAAACTAGGAGATAGATCTTTTGCCAATGCAAAGGGGACCGAGAGATTAGGGGATGGAGGACAGAGAGAAAAGGTACATAAAATTATTTAAAAATCAGTTATATACATGCACTATCATCCCTCACTAAATGTTAGCTTTATATGTCACCAACATTAACCCTAATAAATGAAAATGCGGAAAAAGGATCTAGAGGTGGAGTGAGGAAGGGGAAGGGAGATAAGAATCCAGCTATGTCAAGTACATGTACTCACTCTCTAAGATGAATGAAAACATCATATACTCTAAAACATACACTAATTTAAAAAAGAATAGAGGGGCTGGGGATTTAGCTCAGTGGCTCAAGCACTTACCTTGTGAGTAAGTGTGAGATCATGAATTCGATCCCTGGTACCAAATAAATAAATAAATAAATAAATAAAAATAAAAAAGAATAGCGGATATGGAAAAACTTCAACCACCTTCAGCTATCTGCTTTTTTTAAACAAAGGGGCTAATAATATATGCTGGAGAAATACTCTTGAGAAAGTGAGTTTTCTTCATGTAAATAATGAATCATGATTCATAGCTCTCATCCTGTATCAAAACTGAATGTAGATAAAAGACTTACATGTGAGCATATAAATGTTGGTTTGGTGGAATAAAAAATTGATAAAATTCTTGAAGACATAGTCATAGGAAGTGACTTCCTGATCAGAACCACAGTGGTGCAAGAAACACAATAATATTAAGAATCAACAAATGGAATTATATCAAATCAGAAAGCTTCTGCACAGCAAAGGAAACAAGCAAAATAGTTAATAAGCAATGTACAAAATGAGAAAATATTTTTATGATCTAAGGCAGAAATCTAACATCTAGAATATATGATAAACTAAAAAAATAGACCTCTTGAGTGGAGCTCTACCCCAGCTCGCAATGCTGAGTGTGCCTGAGCCCCTCAGCACCCCCGGCCGCTCCCAGTTGAGGAAGAACACAAGCTCCACCCCAGCTCTCGCCACTGGGTGTGCCTGTGTGCCTCTGTCCCCCCCCCCCAACCACTGGGTGAAGGAAGGTGCTGTGTGGAAGAAGGTGAAGGTGCTATGCAGAGGAAGCCAACAAAGCTCAGCCCCGGCTTAGACAGCTGATCCAGGCCTGCCTGCGTCAGTGCCCTCCCACTGCTGCCACACAGAGGATGACCACTGTGTTCCTTCCCAGCTCAGGCTACTGAGCCATGCCTGTGATACAGCATGCTCCTCCAGTGTGCTGACCCAGTAGACCACCACACCCACCTTGGCATAGCCTGCTACCCTCAGCTACCCTCCCCATCTCTTAAACCAAGCACTGCTGTGAACGTTTGGCATCCATTCATCCTCCCATAACATTGAACTGTGGTGGAATGGCAGTGCTGGCTTGACAGGAGTGGCCCCTCGCCTAGACAGAGGAACCTGGTAGGTTCTGGTCACTGAGTACCCAACAATCAGGTGGATATCAACCACACGGTAGGACCATGGGACAAACACTACCAACAGTTGTGACTTTTGGGACTAAATAACCAGATACTGGCTCAGAAGGTGAAAATGACAAAATGTAAAACCAAAATGCAATCTCAAACATCTAGTCCATCAGGTGCAAGAACAGGCAACAGTGAAATGGAGGACTTTAAAAGTCATACACCGGAAATCGCTCAAAAGATAGCAAATGAAGTAAAGAAATAAATCTATGAGGCTATAGAGGAAATCAAATTACAAGTAATGTCTTACATAAAGACAGAAATAACAACCTTAGTAAAGGATTTGTTCAAAAAACCTAGGGAAGAAATAGATTAAAAAAATAACAAGAGCATGGGGAATTGATTGCAACTTTAAATGAACAACGTAGAAAACAAGCAGAATTCAAGAAACAAATTCAGAGAGATATCCAAGAAACAAAAAATTCTATTGAAAGTTGGCAAAACCATTTAAATGAAACTGAGGATAGACTTTCAGACCTGGAGGACAGGATCACAGATAGTGACCATAAAAAGACAGAACTTATAAAAACAACAAAGCAGCATGAAATGACAATCCAGGAGCTTCAAGATGACGCCAAGAGAAACAATGTAAGACTAATAGGCATCAGTGAGGATGCAGGAGACAACACAAAGGACTTAACTAAGCTGTTCACAGAAGTAATAGCAGAAAATTTCCCAAATATTGGGAAAAAATCTGACATACAAATAAGTGAGACATATAGAATGCGAAAGTCATAACCAACATAAATCTACACCCAGACATATAATAACTAAGATCCCAGACATACAGCATACAAACAGAATACCAAAAGCCGTTAGAGAAAAGACACAACTCACCTATCAAGGAAAGCCCATTAGAATCATAGCAGACTTCTCAGCACAAACCTTCAGGTTAAGACGAGCTTGGAGTGAAGTATTTCAAGCCCTAAAAGAAAACAGCTTTCAACGCAGACTGATGGACCCAGAAAAACTGTCTTTCAAATTTAATGGAGAAACAAGATGCTTCCATGACAAAGAACAACTGAAGAAATTCGTATCTACCAAACCAACCCTAGAAAGAGTATTGAAAGACATAATAGAAAGAGATAAAAATGACCACAATCTCCAGAACAACAACAGAAATAAACCACCAGGCTGGACAAGAAATTCATCAAGAGAAGAAAGTGGGAAACCAACATCAGGAACATAATATGGCAAAGTCAAGCCAGTACATATCAGTGATATCCATAAATGTAAATGGGCGCAATTCACCTGTCAAAACAAGCAGGTTGACAGAATGGAGCAAGAAACAGGACCCCACAATGTGCTGTATACAAGAAACACATCTGACTCAAAAAGAAACTCATAGACTAAAAGTCAAATGATGGAAAACAGTATTCCATGCAAAAGGAACCTAGAAAAAAGCAGGGGTAGCTATTCTGTTTGCAGGCAATGTGAACTTCAAACCTAAAAAGATTAAAACAGATAGATAGGCCACTACATACTTGTCAGTGGAAAACTACAAGAGGAAGAACTAACAATTATAAATATATATGCACCAAATACAGGAGCACCCAACCATATAAGACAAACACTAATGGACATGAAAAACCAAATACACAAGAACACAATTGTAATAGAAGACATTAACACCCCACAGTCACAAAGAGATAGATCAGCTAGACAAAAAGTCAGCAAAGAAATAACAGAACTGAGTCATACCTGTGAACGAATGGACTTAGTGGATGTTTATGGAGTGTTCAACCCAACCACATCAGAATATACATTCTGCTCAGCTGCACATGGGACATTCTCCAAAATAGACCATATATTAACTCATAAAACATTCTTAAGTAAATGCAAAGGGATTGAAATTATCCCATGTATAATATCTGATCATAGCGCAATAAAATTGGAAATCAATGGCAAAAACCTGCATAAATACATGGAAATTAAACAACAACCTTCTGAACAACCAGTGGGTTACAGATGAAATTAAAGAAGAAATAAAACAAAGCTACAATACAATGAAAATGCAGACACAACATACTGCAACCTTTGGTATGCAATGAAAGCAGTCCTAAGAGGAAAATATATAGTAATAAACAATGTAATGAGCACAAATAAATAACCTAATGCTACATCTTAAGCTTCTAGAAAAGGAAGAGCAAGTCAAACCCAAAGCTCATAGAAGAAAGGAAATTGTAAAGATTAGAGCAGAAATTAATGCAATTGAAACAAAAATACAAAGAATTAATGAATTAAAGAACTCGTTTTTTGAGAGGATAAACAAAATTGATAAACCTCTAGCCAACCTTATCAAGAAAAAGAAAAAAACTCAAATCCATGCAATAAGGACTGAAAAGAAGGATATTATGACAGATCCCATGAAAATTCAACAGATCATGAACACCTACTTTGAAAATCTCTACTCACATGGGCTGGAAAACACAGAGGAAATGGACAGATTTCTAGAAACATATAAACTACCAAAGCTCAATCAAGAAGATACAACAATTTTGAATAACCCAGTATCAGCTACTGAAATAAAAAACGTGATTAAAAACTTACCAACAAAGAAAAACCCATGTCCTGATGCATTCACATCTGAATTCTATAAGAAACTTAGAGAAGATTTAATGCCAACACTCCTTAAACTCTTCAATGAAATTGAAAGAAAAGCAGTCTTCCCTAAATCATTCTTGGAGGCAAGTATTACCCTGATACCAAAACCAAAGAAAGACCCAACCAAAAAGGAGAACTATAGTCCAGTCTCACTAATGAACACTGATGCAAAGATTCTCAATGAAATACTGGCAAATACAATACGGCAAATCATCAAGAAGATTGAACACTATGACCAAATGTGATTTATTCCAGGAATGCAGGGATGGTTCAACATACGCAAATCAATAAATGTAATACACCACATCAACAGAGCCAAAAATAAAAATCACATAATCATCTCAATGCAGTAAAAGCTTTTGGTAAGTCTAACACCTGTTCATGATAAAATCCCTTCAGAAACTTGGAATACACGATATCTACCTCAATCTCATAAAGGTCACTTATGAGAATTCAACAGCCAATATTATACTAAATAGACAAAAACTGAAAACCTTCACTCTAAAATCAGGAAAAAGACAAGGATGTCCACTATCGCCACTCTTGGAAATATAGTTCTGGAAATATTAGCCAGAGCAATCAGACAAGAAGGAGAAATAAAAGGAATAAAAATAGGAAAAGAAGAAGTTAAATTATCATTATTTGCAGAAGATATGATACTGTACACTGAAGACCTCAAAAACTCCATTAAAAGACTACTAGAGGTAATAAACAAGTTTAGCAGCATAGTGCTCAAAAATCAATAGCGTTCCTATACACAAACAAAAAACTCACCAAGAGTGAACTTATGCAAATATCACCTTTAACAATAGCATCTGAAAAAAATCAGATACTCAAGAATCAACCTACCCAAGAATGTAAAAGATCTATATGCGGAAAACTTTACTGCTCTAAAAAAGATTGAAGAGGATATTAGAAAATGGAAGGATATCCCTTGCTCTTGGCTAGGAAGAACCAACACTGTGAAAATGGCCATACTCCCAAAACTGTTATACAGATTCAATGCAATCTCAATCAAAATACCATCAATATACATTACAGATCTAGAGAAAACATTCCTAAAATTCATTTGGAAACAGAAGAAACCTAGAATGCCAAAGGCGATTCTGGGCAACAAAGGCAAGACAGGAGGCATCTCAATTCCTGACTTGAAACTATACTATAAAGCTTCAGAGATAAAATCAGCATGGTGCTGGCAAAGAAATAGACCTGAGGATCAGTGGAACAGAATAGCAGATGCATGCACTAGTACAAAAGACACTCAACCACCTTATATTTGACAAAGTGGCTAAACATGTTCACTGGAAAAAGATAGCCTCTTTAATAAATGTTGTTGGAAAAATTGGCTGTCTACATGCCAAAGAGACCCATGCCTATCACCATACATTATGAAAATAGACCCATGCCTATCACCATACACTACACTAAAGTCAAAATGGATCAAGGATCTAAATACTAAAACAGAAACACTAAATCTACTGGAAGACAAAGTAGGTAAAGTCTTGGAGACATAGGGGTAGGCAGAGAATTCATGAACAAAACGCAAACTGCATGGGAAATACTTCAAAGAATCAACAACTGGGATCTTATGTTATTAAAAACTTTTTGTATTTCACAAGAAATCACCAACAAAGTGAAAAGAAAACCCACAGAATGGGAAAGAATTTTAGCCAACAATCCCTTAGACAAAGGACTTATCTCCAGAACATACAAAGAACTGAAAAACACCAAGCCCCCCAAATTCAAAGACCCACTCCAACAATGGGCATCAGAGATACACAGTTCTCAGATGAAAATATACAAATGGCAAATAAATACATGAAGAAATGTTCACCATCCCTGGTCATTCGAGAAATGCAAATTAAAACAGCATTGAGATTTCTCCTCACTCCGGAAAGAATAACTGCCATCAAGAAAACAACTGATAACAAAAGTTGGGGAGGCTGTGAGGAAAAAGGAACACTTCTCCACTGTTAGTGGGAGTACAGACTGGTGCAACCACTGTGAGGTCAATGGAGTTTCCTCAAAAAGCTAGGATTGGAAATTCCATTCAATCCAGCTACTCCCCTACTGGGTATTTTCCCAGAAAAATTGAAAAGGTCATGTCACAGAGATATATGTGCACCCATGTTCATAGCAGCACAATTTGTGATAGCTAAATACTGGAAACAACCAAAATGCCCATCAACTGCAGAGTGGATCAAAAAATGTATTTTTATACAATGGACTACTACTCAGCTAAAAAAGGATGATCTTGAGGCCTTTATAGGTAAATGGAGGCAACTTGAAGATATCCTCATTAGTGAAATAAACAAGATTCACATGAGTAAATATCACGGTGTCTCTGTGATGTAAAAGATAATAAAAACTGAAAGAATAATGGGATCCAAAAAGTATGATAGATATTGTCAAAGTAAAAAGGAAGGGAAGTGCTCTAAAGAGTATAATGCTATGTATAATGTGTAAGATAGATGACCATATTACTGAATTTCTGTTGAGACATTGAACAGAAGAATTTGCACTTTCAATGTTTGAGTGTCTAGCCACTATTTATGCTTTGATTTTGTGACTTTGGCAACTTTTTAAAGATGACAATGAGTAATGTGTCAACTAGTGATTCTGTGCTGAGAATTTTTTTCAATTAAATATTGTTCTACCGTTCTTTTCTGTTTTTTCTTTTCTTTTCTTTTATTTCTTTGAAAAAGAACAATATGCAATATAACAACCATTGGTAAATTTCTTTCAGTTTTGACAACCTATATTGTTATTATTTTGAGTTTGCTGTTTTTGTTTATACCTTTTGCTTTTTGTTCTTCTTTTCTGACTTTCTCTTTATTAAATAAAAAAAAATAGACCTCTTAAAGACCCAATCAAAAGATGAGCAGTTGAAGTGAATAGACACTTCTCAGAATAAGAAATCCAAACGACCAAAAAGTACATGGAAAAATGTTCAATGTCTTTCCCTATTAGTGAAATACAAGTCAAACAAAAATTAAGATTCTATCTTACTCCAAAAGGAACACCTATCATCGTGCACTCAGAAACCAAACAATGTTGGTGTAGATGTCATAGTTGTGGGGGGAGGAGATGTTCTACTTCGTTGGTGGGAATGTAAACTACCACAACCTTGGGAATTCTTATATCATTTCTCCATTACCCTGAAAATAGAAATTCTATTTGACCTAGATATGCCTCCCTTGAAAATCATCCCTAAATAATTAAAGTCATCATAGTACCTTGATACATTCATACTCATATTTATTTTTAAAAATTATTTGCTTACTACATGTTTGTAGTACATGCAATTTACAGTCTCTTGGGGAGTAGGTACATATGCATACTACAGCTTGTTTGTGTTTAAACCCCCACCCCAAATTTCGCTATCCAGGTTTGCATTCTTATTTGTTAATCTTAGCTCATGTTTTTCCATATTTACATTCATTGATGTTCTTAGGTTTCTGAATATGGCATATCATTATTCTACTTATTTTCTCTTCCTCTTCCCCTCCTCCTCACCGTTCACTCCTGTTCCCTTGGATTTCTTTCCTATTGCAAGACATCCATCCTCTTGTCTCCTTCTGTCCATCCTTTGTACCTAGTCTTTATACCTTGCCTCACTCAAATGAGAGATGCCATATGGTATTTAAACTTGTATATCTGGTTTATTTCAGTAAATATTATATTTTCTAAGTGCATCTGTTGTCCCATAAATGTCTCAAATTTGTCTTTATAGCTGAGTAGCATTATTCTGTATAGTTATTTCATTTCCTTTATCCAGTCATCTGCTGTAAATTGTGCTGCTATAAACGTTGGTATATATGTATTGCTGTACTGTGATGTGTTAAACTCTTTGGGGAAGATACCTAGCAGTGGATATCTAGGTATATGGAATTTCTTATTTCAATTCTTTGAATAATCTCTATACTGATTTCCATAGTGGATGTAATTTACATTCCCATGAAAAATGAATGAGGGATGCTTTTTCTTCACAGCCATGCCAGTATTTATTATTGATTAATTTTTTATTAAATTTATTATTACACTTTAGATATACATAATGATCATATCATATTCATCATAGGAATTTGTACCCATACATGATATATTTTGATTCCTCTGTTCTCCCAAACCCTTCTCCTCCCTTCAGCTCATCTTTCTCTCCCTATTTACAAAGCTTTGTTTCCAATTTATCCTTTTTAAAATTGATTTTACCTTTTCCCTTCCTTGATTTCCCCCTCCCCAACCCTAGTTCTTCTTTCCTTTTGAGAAATTTCTTTCCATTTCACAATATCTATTGCATATTTTGGTTTTCATTGATTCTTTCAGTTTCTCACACCAGAGAGACAATGTAATATTCAGTGTGTCCAGTTTATTTCACTTAAGAGCATGGTCTCAGATTGCATCCATTCACCTAGAATGCTTAAAACTTATCCTTATTTATGGCCAAGCAGTAGTCCATTATATATATATACCCACCCGTATCTTCTTTATCCATTCCTCGGTTGGTGGGCATCTGGGTTGTTTCCAAGATTTAGTTATTACAGACTGTGCTGCTATAAACATGGGCACACATATTATTACTGTGGTATGATGTTTTGAATTCTTCTAGGAAGATACCCAGAAGGGGAATAACTGGGTCAAATGGGATCTATAATCCTAGTTTTTGAGAAATCTTCATATTGATTTCCACAGTGGTTGCACAAGTCTGAACTCCAAAAAAAAGTAGAGAAGGGTTCCTTTTTTCCTCATGGTTCCTCCGGAATTTGTTATTGGTTGATTTCTTGATGTTAACCATTCTTTCTGGGGTGAGATGGAATCTCATTGTTGTTCCAGTTTGCACCTGTCAAATGACCAGAGATGCTGAACATTTTTTCATATATTTACTTGTCATTTGTATTTCATCCTCTGAGAAGTGTATATACAGATGCCCAATTTTGGATTGGGTCTTTAAATTTCGGAGGTTTGATTTTTTTTAAAAGTTCTTTGTATGTTCTAGATATAAGTCCTTTGTCTTAAGGGCAGCTTGCTAAATTTTTTCCCACTCTGTGTGTTGTCTTTTCACTCCATTGATGTTTTCTCTTTTTGTGCAAAAGCTTTTCAATAGAATGAGATCCCAGTTATTGATTCTGCATATTATTTCTCATGCAGTCAGCATGCTATTCATGAAATCTTTGCCTACATGAGTTCTGCCTATTTTGTCTTCCAGCAGATTTACTATTTCTATTTTAATATTTACGTCTTTGATCCCTTTTCATTGTAGCTTAGTGCATGGTGATAGATATGGGTCTAGTTTTCCTCTTTGGCATGTGGAAATCTAGGTTTTTCAACACTATTCATTAAAGAGGCTTTCTTCCGGTGAACATGTTAGGTTCCTTGTCAAAGATGAGATGACTGAGTGTATTTGGAGTTGTTTCTGCATGTGTTCAATTGATTCTCACCTCCAATTTTGTTGTCCATACCATGTTGTATTTATCACAGTAGCTTTGTAGTATAATTTCAAGTCTGGAATTGCAGTGCTCCTTCCTTGCCTTTGTTTCTGAGAATTGTTTTTTGCTATTTTAGGTCTTTTCTGTTACCAAATACATTTTAAGAATCTTTTGTCTAGTTCTGTGAGGTATGCAAATGATACTTTGACTTGAATTGCATTAAATCTGTATAACAATTTTGGGAGTATTACCTTTTTTATTATGTTGGTTCTTCCTATACATGAACAAAGGATGTTTCATTTTCTGATACCCTCTTTGATCAATTTTTTCAGAGTATTTTCAGTATATACATCTTTCACTTTCTTTGTTAGATTTCTTCCTAGGTAGTTCATTTTTGGGGAATACTATTAAAAGCTTTATTTCCTGATTTCTCTCTCAGTGAAGTGGTTATTTGTGTTCAGGAATGCTCTTGCCTTTTGAGTGTTAATTTTGTATCCAGCTACACTACTGAATTTGGTTATTACATCTATAAGCATTTTATTTTTTTCTTTTTTTGGAGGTTTTTTGGGGGTATTCTATGTACAATATCATGTCCTCTGCAAATAATGATAATTTAACATCTTTTCCTATCCTTATTTATTTTATTTCTTTCTCTTGCCTATTAACTAGGGCTAATGTTTCCAGAACTATATTAGTTAGTGAGCATTCTTTGACTTTCAGTCTATGAATTTCTTTTTGAGTGAATGTTTTTCTTGAATGCAGCATATTATTGGATCTTCTTTCTTGATCTATTCTGTCAGTCTGTTTCTTTTGATTGGTGAATTGAGATTATTCACAATAATGGTTGTAACAGATATGTCTTGGCATATGTTTCTTATATTATTTTCTTTTTGTTGCTTCACTCTTTCCTATCTGTTTAATTTCTTTTTCTGCCTACTGGCTTGTTACTATTGGTGTTCTTGTGATTGTGGTCTTTATTTTCTCTTTCTAAAATATCTTTCAGAGCATTCTGAAGAGCTGGTTTGGTGGTCATGAATTTCCTCAGTTCTTTGTCATGGAAGTCTTATTTCTTCAATTTTGAAAGATTGTTTTGAAGGTTATAACAAACTGGGTTGGAGGTTGTTTTCTTTTGGGTCTTAAAATACTTCACTCCCTGCTCTCCTTGATTTGAGGGTTTTGTGTTGGGAAATCTGATGTGATTCTGATGAGCTTTCCTTTCCAAGTGATTTATTTGCTTTGTCTAACTGCTTTTAGGTTTCTGCTCTTTTGCTGATTTTTCTGGACTCTTGATTATTATATTCCTTGATGTAGATTTATTTTGGTCATGGCTCTTTGGTGTTCTATATTCCACATTTATTTATATTTCACAATCTTTATCTTCGGGAAGTTTTCTGCCATTATTTCTGTTAAGAGGTTTTTTTATGGCATTTTCACTGTCTCCAGCTTTCTCATTGACCTCAATCTTATGTTGTTTTTCTTTGCTTCATCTTGCAGCTGTTGGATGGATTTTTTAAGGTCTCTTGCTATTTTTTTATTTTAATTTTTAAATTTTATTTTAAAGAGAATAAAACAAAAGAGGGCAGTACAGAGCAGATCAGAACAGGACAACATAGGCAACACAGTACTTTACATTAAGACAACCGGACATCAACAGTAGCTATTACAATATCTCTTACCCTGCTATAGTTGAGCATAGTTTCAAATACAACAATATCAAACATACCAAAATAGTATAAAGCCATGCAAAGAGTGAAAGAATTACAGGGCTTTCTGAACCAAATAACAGAAAATGATCATTGGGTACTGTAATATCTCATTTTCTATAGAAAAATTTTGTTTAAACTCATACATATTCAAGTCCCAATAAGACACAATGTGATAGATAGAACCAATGGTAGTAGAAGAATACAAGCATGGTAGGACTTCTAACACGGATGATATTAAATCAGCAATAACTGTCATAATGTTTTGTTTTCTTCAAAACAGCTGTTCATATCATCACGCATGATATAGTCAAACAAAACAGAATAAAACCATTCGAACTGAGAATTCAAAACATTGAAAGGCTTCAAAGCTATGAGGTGGGGACTCATGCTTACCATAAAATCTTACATACTCTTATCAACTCTCATACTAGAGAGACTATACGGTATTTACATTTGTGAGTTGGGTTTATTTTGCTTAAGAGAATGGTCTCAAGTTGTGTCCATTTATTTATAAATATCTCAATGTGATCATTCTTTATAGCTGAATAGTACTCCATTGTATAAAAATGCCACAACTTTTATCCATTTTCAGTTGATGAGCACTTAGGTTGTTTCCAGGATCTGGCTATTACAAATTGTGCTGCTATAAACATGGGTGCACATATATCACTGTGGTATGATGTTTTCAGTTCTTCTGGGAACATGCCCAGAAGTGGAATAGCTGGGTCAAATGGAATAGCTGGGTCAAACCACTGACCTCCACAGTGCTTGCACCAGTCTACACTCCCACCAACAGTGTAGAACAGTTCCTTTTTCCCCACAGTCTCCCCAACACTTGTTGTTGGTAGTGTTTTCTATCCTGGCCATTCTTTCTGCAGTGAGATGGAATCTCAGTGTGGTTTTAATTTGCATTTCTCTCATGACTAGTGATGATGAACATTTCTTCATGTATTTATTTGCCATTCGTATTTCTTCATCTGAGAACTGTGTATTCATTTCAGATGCCCATTTTTGGATTGGGTCTTTGAATTTCAAGGGTCTGATTTTTTTTAATTCTTTATAATTTCTAGACAGAAGTACTTTGTCTGAGGAACTGTCCATGAAGATTTTTTCCCAATTTGTGGGTTTTCTTTTCACTCTGCTGGAAACCTCTTTTGACATGCAGAAACTCCTTAATAAGATGTGGTCCCAGTTATTGATTCTGGGAAGTATTTCCCGTGTAGTTTGGTTCTTGTTCATGAATTCTCTTCCAACCCCTATGTCTTTGAGGTTTTTACCTACTTTGTCTTACAGCAGTTTTAATGTTTCTGTTTTAATGTTTAGATCTTTGATCCATTTAGATTTTAGTTTAGTGTGTGTTGATAGACATGTGTCTCTTTTTACTCTTCTGCATATGGACAGCCAATTTTTCCAGCAACATTTGTTAAAGAGACTGTCATTCTTCCCACAAGCATGTTTGGCACCTTTATCAAAGATAGGTAGTTGAGTGAGTTTCTGATTGTGGTTGTATCTTCCAATCTATTCCACTGATCCTCCAGTCTGTTTTTATTCCAGTACCATACTGGCTTTATCACTGTAGCTTTGCAGTATAGTTTCAAGTCAGGGATTGTGATGCCTCCTGCCTTGCCTTTGTTGCTTAGAATTGCCTTTGCTATTCTAGGTCTCTTCTGGTTCCAGATGAATTTTAGGAGTGATTTCTCTAGATCTATGAGGTATGTTAGTGGTATTTTGATTGGGATTGCATTCAATCTGTATAGTAATTTTGGAAGAATGGCCATTTTTACAGTGTTTGTTCTTCCTATCCATGAACAGGGGATGTCTTTCCATTTTCTGAGGTCCTCTTTGATTTCCTTTTTTAGGGTATCATAATTTTTGCTGTATAGCTCTTTTACTTCTTTTGTGAGATTAATTCCTAAGTATTTCATTTTTTTGGATGCTAGTGTAAAGGGTGTAGCTTCTCTTTTTTCTCTCTCAGTACTTTCGTTGTTAGTGTATAGAAATGCTATTGATTTTTGAGTATTGACTTTATATCCAGCTACCTTGCTGAATTTATTTATCATGTCTAGGAGTCTTTCAATAGAGTTTTGGGGGTCTTCTATGCAAAGTATCTTGTCATTTGCAAATAATGATAATTTAACTTCCTCTTTTCCTATCTTTACTCGTTTTATTTCTCTTTCCTGTTTTATTGCTCTGGCTAGTATTTCCAGTACTATGCTGTTTGCAGACAATGTGAATTTCAAATCAAGAATGATCTAAAGAGATAAAGAAGGTCACTACATACTAGTTAGGGGAAAACTTCAAGAGGAAGAGATAACAATCTTAAATACATATGCACCAAATTCCAGAGCACCCAGCTATATAAAGGAAATACTAACAGAAATGAAAAATCAAATAAGCAATAATACAATTATAACAGGAGACTTTAACACACCATTGACCCAAAGGGACAGATCAACTAGACAGAAAATCAGCAACTGAATCACACCTGTGAACAAATGGACTTGATAGATGTATACAGAGTGTTCCATCCAACAACATCAGAATACACCTTCTTCTCAGCAGTACATGGCACATTCTCTAAAATAGACCATATACTAGCCCACAGAACATATTTAAGTAAATGCAAAAGAATTGAAATTATCCCATGCATGTTATTGGATCATAGTGCTGT
>PVJX010017968.1:0-37404 GCA_004027295.1 Dolichotis patagonum
TATATACTCTTATCAAATCTCATATTAGGGAGATTATATGGTATTTACCCTTGTGAGTTTGGTTTATTTCACTTAAGAGAATGGTCTCAAGTTGTGTCCATTTATTTATAAATATCTCGATGTGATCATTCTTTATAGCTGAGTAGTACTCCATTGTATAAAAATGCCACAACTTTTTTATCCATTCCTCAGTTGATGGCAGACTACCTTCTTGACAAGTCTTATTGCTAAGCTTTGATACATACTTTTTAAAAGTTTAAGTAAATTATATTCACTGGTATTCCTTATACACAGGACCACAACTCTTCAAAAATAACTGTGACTACTACTTATTTTATACCATGTGCCAAATATAATACTAGATTTTTAAATATTACTTAGTAATATACCAAATTCAGATATTATTATCATTATTATTACCATTTTATACATAAGAAAACTGGGACTGAAACTTTAGCACACCCCCAAACTCATATATATGGAGACAGAGAGAGAGAGAGAGAGAGAGAGAGAGATCACAATCAGGTGTGTTTGAAGCCTTAGCACTTTAGATAGGCAAAACTACTCCAGTACACAAAGACAATACAATTTCTCTCAAATTACATTGGCCCAAATGCTTGGTATAAGACTCACCAACTCTGTATAAAGGTCAGTGTGTCTATTTTACAGTTTCCATTTCTTACTCCAAGTTCTTAAGATTGAGGACCACCGTGGAAATGATCACATTGGAAATATACTCGAAGAGGATGACAGGTTTTACTTTTTAAAAATATTTATTTATTTTTGGTACCAGGGATTGAACTCACGACCGTGCATTTGCAAGGCAGGTGCTTATGCCTCTGAGCTAAATCCCCAGCCCGATACGTTTTACTTTTAAAAATATGAAATGATTCTGTGCCATTAGTATGCCTTTTTGACCACACAGAAAGGCCTAAAAACCTTTCTAAAGTCTTCCATAAGACTAAGTGTGCATTTAAACATCTAGCTTTATTATTGTTCATTATTTTATAATTTATCATGCAAACATCTAGGTGTATTTATTGTGGTTATTACTGTTGTTGTTTTAGTTTATTATCATTCTCCAACTCTAACATCTGACTCTGACTGAAGATGATTCCAGTAGTTAAGGAACTTCTTACAAATGAAAGATTTTTAAGTACCAGCAAGGTACTTTTCAAAACCACTTTTTATTCAGTTAATTTGGGAATAATGCCCTTAAGAACAGTATGTTTATCCAAATTATATAAAAATATAATTTTTATAATCTTAAACACTGTAACTTGAAAAAATTAATACTAAAACTACTATATACCTGAGAAGGAAGAGGAAAAGAGAACATACTAGCTGAGCAAAGGGCATGAAAAAAACCAGTTGAGAACCGTATCTTACTCTTGCAGATGAAACTAATGAAGAGAAACTCTGAGCTAGCACAGCGCTAGCCTGTCTCACTGTGGGAAACTTTGGATGACAGAGTATGGTCACACAAAGAAGAATAAACAAGGGACATCGTTGAACATCTGTTAGCATATATCTTACACATATATTCTACCAAATGGATGTTAATTTTGCTTAATAAAACCCTTTCATAAAATATAAATGTATCCTTGGAGGTCTCAAACCATTAGTTCTCCAGACCTTTATTTTTTATTATTTAATCTTTTTTCTGTACGGGGAATCAAACTCAGGACCTCACACTTGCCAGATAGGCACTGTGCCGCTGAGCTGTATCTCCGGTCCGAGTCTGTGATTCTTTAGTTGAATGTTTTGATTGAAACGAGCACAAATCATAAAGGTTTCTGGTTAACCTGAGAAATGAGGAAGCTGGAACCATGAGACAGGAAAAGGGGGAATGACTGGGGAAAGGAAGTGAAAATATACCTACTGTATAATTTTGCCACAGAAAAATAAGAGATTATGTTTCAACGATCTCAAAGTTTCCTTCCTGTCTAGAATTCAACCAGGCTATTATGCAAAAAATGAATATTTTACATAGAAAATAATACATGTTCTTATTTTTCTTCCTGTAATCTGTGTTATTCAATTGCTAAGAGTTCTTTTTTAATCAATGTTTCAAGAATATGTAAAATAAGCCAGTTAAAACTAGTTCCAGAAAAAAAAAAAAAGAAAATCAAAGGTAGAAACTACAGAGAGGTAAAATCTTTTGCATAAAGAAATTAATAAAGCACTTACCAATACGTAGTTTGGTAATCAGTTTTGTAATTTGACAGCTGACAGTGAAGTCTGGGGTCCAAACGTGATAGATTATTGGGATGGTTGAGAATCTCATCCCACGAACACGCTACATAAAAACTCTCATCATCAGAGGTGAGAAAAAGTGAAGAAAGAGAATACTGTCCCACCAGCCTTGCCTTCTCCCTGCATTCGGTCCTTTGCTCCATTCATCACGTCATTTTTCCTTCCACCTGCACATCCTCCACTTGTCATCCTACCTTTAATCAATCACCCCTGCAGGTCCCCGCAAATTCCCTTCCCGTCTGTGGCTCTCACAGGGTTTACGCACACCTGTCGCATGCCAGCCTTTTCCACCGGCCCTTAGGACTCCAGACAGGACAGCGGATCACCTGCCCCGACCGCATGTCCAGGAGAGCCAGGGGGCTGCAGGAACAGAATTCAACCCATCCCTGGCGGTTCCCACCCGCCCCCCGGAGTCTCTGGTGCAGTCTCACTCACAGCGCACAGTGTGGAAGGCGTAGCGCGGCTGCTTCTCGAAACTCTCGCCTAACTTGAGAACTCGCTCGCGACGGCCCAAGTGCACAAGCCCTGCTGGTCCATTCATCTCTTCTTCAGCTCTGACTTTGCCTGCGCTACCTGCCACCTGAGCCCCAAACAGCTGTGTTTGTGGCAGGCAGCCAGAGCAGCCACCACAGACCCCGCCTCATTCCTGACGCGCACACCCTGATTGGCTGTCTGGCGAAGGGCGTTCCGCCCCTTGGCCCGGAGGCTGCTGGTCCCGCCCTTCAGTCCCTTCCCGCGTAGTGACGCACGCTGCCTCGCAGAAGCTGCCTCGCAGAATCTTCCTCGCGCTTCTTCTGAGTGGGAGCAGGGTGCTTTGCGAGGAGAAGAGTGAGAATCCAGGATTAGGTGAACAAGGGTGGCGGCTGGGGACTCAGCGGGCGGTGGGGTTCTGGGAAGTCAGGCTCTTGGACCAAGTGAACCGCCTGTGTGACTTCTTACCCGGAGAATTGGCTGCTCCACGGCCTTCCTGTTGAGATTTGGGATAAAAGCTGAGGCCCGAGGAAGGCAGTGTTTTGGGGCATAAGGCTTGGTGATTTGTGAAAGGTCTGTTACGGCCAGAGCCAGGTCTGGAATTCGGAAAAAAGGAGCCCGCGGCCCCAGGGCCTCGGCGCTGTGAACTCACTGGAAGCGACGCCGTTACCTTGGCAATCGTTTTCTAACCCTGAGATACCAGAGGAAGTTGTCACTGCTATTAGGACTGGAGGAGAGGAGAAAGAGGAGTCCAAGTAAAGAATAGCAGAGGATTAGGATCAACTGTAACTGGATAGTGTTCAATTTATTTCTTTCTTTTCATCAGAGTGATTCGTGGAAGCGGTGAAGAAAGCCCAGCCAGGGAAAGGTGATTCCTAAACGATCAAGGCTGAGGCTAGAACTGGTGTTCTGGCAACAGGGTAATGCCATTAATAATTATCAGTAATTGTCTTTTATTATCAGTGTTCATGAAAATATTGTGCAAATGGGAGAAGCACTGTATTAGTGGAGAAACTCAAGAAAAGTTTACAAATGGTTACAATATTAGATGATTATTTTTTAGAGTAATCATTTAGTCAAATTATACACCTTTACTTAATTAATGTCTTCTATGTTAGGTAGATTTGTCAGTTTATTGTTTCAGGTAGGTAAGCACACGTGTCTTCCTCTAATTTTTTATAACTTTTTATAATTTCCACTCTTCTAAGGGAAGGTAAGCATTCAGCTTTTGGAGCCTAAAATGATCATTAGTGGCTACTTTCTCTGGTAGGGGGTATACAGATAAGAAAACTGGTACAGAGGACTAGAATCCTTTAGTTGTATGGTGTAAATTCTTGTCTATGTCATCTATCAAGCACTTAATATATATTTTATATACTTAAGAATTTTATGCATATTTATTTATGTGTGTATATGTGTACTCAGATCACACTTTTTTTCCTAACCAAAACATTCACAGGAAATATGCTCTGTAGCAAGGTCAAGGCTGGCTTGATTATATAGTAAAATCCTGTTTTAGGAAAAAACAAAAGTCAAAAACAGCAGAACTCTCATGAAATCCACATTTGAGATGCCAGCCAAAGATCAATCTTATAAGCAGACCTCTGAAAGGATAGTAGTCTCAGGTGTGTCATATTAGTCCTTTTTTTGCACACTCAGTTTCTCCTATATGAATTCTATCCTAGAATTGTGCAGATTAGAGACAGTGAATGTGTAACTCATAGCACAGTTCTTGACTCTTAGAACATATTAACTGTACTTACTGTAACTGTTACATGTGGCTAGAGTGATCTAGACTTCTTATTTTTTTGGGTACCAGACATCGAATTCACGACCTTGCGTTTACTAGGCAAGGGCTTTGAGCTGCTGAGCTAAATCTTAGCTGCCCTAGAATTCTTTGAGTTGCTCTTAGCCAAAAAAGTTTCCCTGTAAGGAAAACAAATAAAATCTACCCTCCTCAAACAAGGCAAGAAAAGCTGTTTTCATTTACATTAATCTTACATTTCAAGAGTTATTTAGGGAGGGAATACCTGAGGGCTTTTTGATCTTTATTTTCTGATTTTGTTAAAATACAGGTGATTAAGAAATGAAGTTAACAGGTACAGACTCAAGGATCTTATCTCTAGCTGCTGAAGTTGCCAAAAGCCCTGAGCAGAATGTGCCTGTTATTTTGCTGAAGTTACAAGGTAAAAAAATAATTCTCTAAGTTCTATAAGTTAAAAGTAGTTCTATCCTTGATAATCTTAATATTTGTTTTAAGAAATCTTATCAGTGCAAAATAGCAATAGTTTTTTCCTGTTGAATATAGTTTAAGTGATTGTTCCTATGTAAAAATCAAGTAGCTCTTGAATGTGTTAAGCAAAAAAAACATAAGTATATCTTACTTTCTTTTGCCATAGAAATAATAAACAGCACACCATTAGGAAGCTCAGAGTTGAAGAAAATCAAACAAGATATATACTGTTATGACCTCATTCAGTATTGCCTCTTGGTCCTCAGGCAAGATTGTTCTCGAATCCAGGGTGGTTGGACTACCATTTCCCAGCTTACACAGATAGTAAGGTAAAATGAAGCAGTAAGTCAGCCTGTTCTTGAGAAATTTGTTTCTAATTTTCTGCTTTTTTGTTCATCTTTCTAACAATAACTTGAGCCTCCCATGATGGATATTGTTTGTGCTTTTCTTTCATACTATAGAGTCCACCAAAAGAAATGTATAAACACTTCAGGAAAAAAATTTGTGAATAGTTTAATAATAAATTTATTGATACATCATGAGAGTAATACAGGTTACCTTTGCCTTTTACAAGAGATGCTCAGAATGTTGGCCATTAGACATGTATTACTATGGTGAACTACTGCTTGGGTAACCTTGATCATTGAGGTTGCTGCCCGTACATACATTTTCAATTTATTCTCCAAGGCAGTATAATGGGTTTTCTGTGATAAAACACATCTTTTAGTGTCCCTCATGTGAGGGTAACACCACCTGTTGAAAAACATCAGACTATTTTTCTTTTCCTGAAGTATGCACACATTTTTCTGGGTAAACTCTGTATATGTTAATGTTACTGTTAATGTTAGTAATGCTATGCACGATTGTCTAAAAATTTCCTCTGTGGGCCGGAGATACAGCTTGTTGGCACTGCACTGTCCTGGCAAACACAAGGTCCTGAGTTTGATTCCTGGTACCAAAAATGAAATGAAATAAAATATCCCTCCATAAGTATTTTGAAGATGGTGATTATTTCTTTTGCTCACCACTGAATCCAATGTGGCTAATATATTTTTTTATTATCTCGGGAATATTTGAAGAAATATAGAAGTTAAAGCACTGGTTCTTTACTTGAGAAATGTACAATAGAGAGTGGATAACAATTACTGTAAATGACACAAGCAAAATAGATGCTAAACTTCATCTTGATTTAGATGTCAACTATATTCATTAGGTAACACAAATCTTGTCAATAAAATTTAAAAGCAACATTTACTTTTTTATTACCATGCTAAAAATTGAAAGAACAAAATCATTTTTAAAAAGATGGCAGGGCTGGGGATTTAGCTCAGTGGCTTAAGTGCCTGCCTGGCAAGTGTGAGGTCATGAGTTCAGTCCCCGGTACCAAAAAATAAATAAATAAATAAAAAGATGGCAATAAAATAAACCAGATGGTCTCAGTACATAAGCTACTCCCTGATCAAGTAACTGAAAATGTGTGTTTTGTAACTGTATTCTAACTTGTTTTCTTTTCTTATTTTAACAAGCCATTAGATTTTAATGAACTATCCCCACTACAGAGGTCTTGTCACATTTATACTTTGTCATGCTCCTAACTTTCTAAACTTTATTCCTACTTTATTAGTAGATAAAATCCAAATTAAAATTATACAGTTAAAAGAACTGCTAAAAAATATACATAATACTCTTTTTAAACTTTAGTTTTCAAGATTAATGATT
The DNA here is from genome assembly GCA_004027295.1 of Dolichotis patagonum. NCBI lineage: Eukaryota > Metazoa > Chordata > Mammalia > Rodentia > Caviidae > Dolichotis > Dolichotis patagonum. Next base: position 6,680 of record PVJX010017968.1, read on the forward strand.
TTCTCAAACAAATAAAGCAAACATATTTTTGTTTTGATTACATACACTGGCTCATGACAGTACTGACATTTATACTTAATATTCTTTGAAAAATAAATATTTTTTTGAAAAATAAATATTCCTAAATAATTAATTTTAAGAATCAAAGAGAAAATAAAATCTGATACATGAAAAACATTAGCCAGTTTGGTTTTCAGTGTGTTTAATATATGGCTGTTATTCCTTATCAGGGTCTGCACACTTTATTGAAATGACTCAAACAGCAGTACTTACTCATCAGACTACAACGCATTCCTGGGCTGGGGCTCTTTTTGGTATTATTCTACTATGTAAATACTTTTCATTATTGAGACTTTTGAATGTACTGAACCATAACCAAGGAGTAGCTTTTATGTGCAATTTCAAGATATATTTCTCTAAATGACTTCTCTTTTAATGTATATTCTAAGGGGATCTTTCAGGAGTTACGTTTTTGTTGTTTTCCCTTCTGATATAAAGGTAGATAATCTTCAGATCTTAGTAAGGTAGAGATCTGTTGGGGAGTAGAATTGGTATAAAGTAACAGCAGAATGTTTGATTTCTTTATCTGCCCCTTGATTGTTGATTCTGCCCTGGGTTCACAGAAATGCTATTCATGAATTAAAAAGTTGAGATACAGTGATTTTAGAGTGATTATATTCAATTCACTGAACACTTGACTCATTTCTGGTTTTTTTGTTTTTGTTTTTTTTGGTACTGGGGCTCGAACTCAAAACTTTGCATTTGCCAAGCAGGCGCTTATGCCGCTGAGCTAAACCCCTGGCCCATTTCTGTGTATTTTTGAGCCAAGTGACTTTCATTTCCCAAAGGGCTGGCACATTGCTTTTTAACATATGCACATCCTTAGCTTGAAAGCATACTCATTAGTGAAATAAATAAGACACACATACATAAATATTCTATTGTTTCATCAGTATGAGAAGCTGAAATAAAAAACATATGTATATGTATATAAAAAAGTAGTTAAGATAGCTATACTACTGATTTCTCTGAGTTCACTGAAGAGAAAGATTAGAGCTGTTATTGTTCAGACAGTTGAATGCAGATGTCTTGTGCTCTGAGTGAATGATTTGAGGATAACAGTGCACAATGTATGTACCATTGTTGCCCCCTGATTGATGTGGTTTGAAAGTTTGTTGTAGATTTTTAAAAATTTTATTTTAGAATAAAACCAAGCAAAATAAAACTGAATAAAGCTAGTCAGAACAAGACAGTGTGAGACAGGATTTCAAAACAAGATGATAGGAAATCAACAATGGCTATCATAATGTCTCTTGTTGGCTTCAGAGTAGCTCCCCATACTTTCACACATAGTAAAATCAAACAAAACAGAAACAGAATAGAACCAATAAAAATGAAACAATGAATGCAATGCAGGACTTCAAAACAAGATAATAGTGAATCAAAAATAGCTACCATAATATATCTTATCTTTAAAATAGCTGTCGATGCCATCAGATACAACGAAATCAAACAAGATAAAACAGAATAAAACCCAACCAAACAAAACAATGAGAATAATACAGGATATCAAAACAAGATAATAGGGAATTAACAATGGCTACCACCTTCATAAGGAGATCTCCCGTATGTGCTACATTGTGTACTGTTATCCTCTGAAGAGATGATCAGACTACTGGCTTTAGGCCTGCAAAGTCAGGAAACACTAAACATTACGAGCATTAAGTTATATTTTACCTCATTAGCTATAATCACAGCCTGTATTTGGGTCAGCTGGTTGATTATGGGGCAGGGTGGGGGAATGTTGGCTCTTCTTGTTTCCCTGCCTGCGCACTGGGGAAGGGACTGGCCCTGGTTTTCCCGCAGTCAGCCTGCGCATGGCGCTGACTCACAGGAGATCTTAGATTCTTGTTGAACTCTTATTCTCTTCCCCTGCAGTCTGCAAATGGCACCAATTCATGGGAGAGGGCTGATGTCTGGTTCTCCCCCAGTCAGCCGGTGCATGGGTATAGTGTTTTTTTCTTTCTTCTTTGTCTTCTTTTTTTTTTCCCCCTTGAAATAAAATGGATTTGGAAAAAAATGAATACAAAAAACAGACGAAAGCAAAAAAAATTTTTTTTTTTAAAGTACACATCCTGAACCTAAATACAAATGAGGTCCACACCACGGTATACTTTTCTAGAAAGTGATTAGTTTGATTTTCCAACAAGATTTTTATTAGGTTGGCAACAAATGATGAATGCTAAAGACACTCATTAAGGTACTGTCTGTATAAATTTAATATTCAGTTGAAATTTATGATTAACACAAATTTGTGCTGTTGTTTTAGCCATTGCTGTGTGGGCCTAGAGCCAGGAGAAGATGCAGAGGAATTTTACAAGGAAACACTTCCATCAGCTGCAGAAAATTTTTTAGTTTTGGGGAAAAGATTGCAAGCATGTTTTATCAATACAGCTAAGGTATGTGTTTATTTAGAGTTGTATGTTTTATAACTAATCGTTTAAATTCATGTTATTTTTCACATATGCAGTATGTGACAGAAAGTACAATTAGAGAAGTGAACTTAATCATTTTTAAAATTACAGCAAAAACACGGTACATTTCAAAAATTTTAAATGCTAGCTGAAGCATGCTATAAAACTTTTTGAAGACTCTTCCATATTAAACTTTGGATATCACTCGTAAGTACTTATGTCCATGGCATCGCCCTGACATACTTTCTCCTTAAATTATGTTGTCATTCCCTTCAACATATGGAGGAAAAGTTGTTTTCTTAGTAGTTCCAATGGTGAAGAACAATAAAAAGTATTTTTTCAATTTGATTTTTCAAATTTCTTCTCTAATCAACATATTTCACTTCAAATACTAGACTCTTCAAGTATTTCTTGGGTGGATTGTGCTAGGTGTTGTATACATTCTTCTTTTTGACATACAAGTTTAGAAATATGTTGCTTACTTTTCAAGTAAATTAAGATTTTCTAGGTACTTTATTGTTATCAAGTTCCAATTTAATTTTAGTATAGTCAGATAGCATCCTCTAAATCATTTAAATCTTGTGTATTTTTTTTCAGACTTATTTTATGGCCTTCCCCATTTCATCTTGGTTTATTTTTACTTTCTGCACTTAAAGATTTTGTTCTATTGTCTTCTTGTATTGTAAATTCTTCTATTGTAAATTCAGCCTTCATTAGTATTGTCAGACTTATTCTTGTTATCTATTTATGCACTTTTTATCGCTCATATTTCTATTCTCTTTGGTTTGCAGCAGTTTTACCTTTATGAGTCAATGGTATGAATTTCTTTATATTTACTTTGCTTATTTTATGTTCACATTAAGAATACTTTCAGCTCTGCTCCCAAACGTGGTTACTAAATCTAGAATTTTTGAGATCTTCTATGTAGAGTATCATGTCACCTATAAATAAGGATGATTGAACTTCTTCTTCTCCTATCTTTATCCCTTTTTTCTTTCTCTGTTCCTGATTTTAGGGTGAAAGCTTTCAATTTTTGTCCTTTAGTATGATGTTGGCTGTTGGTTTGTCATAGATGGCTTTTATCAGATTGAGATGAAGAATATCTGTTCCAATTTTGTGTAGAGTTTTTTTTTTCATCAGTGGATGTTGGACTTTGTCAAATGCTTTGTCTGCATCTATTGAGGTGATCGTATGGTTTTTGTCCTTGGTTCTGATAATACGGTGTATTACATTTATTAATTTGCATATGTTGATCCATCCCCACATCCCTGGGATGAATCCTACTTGGTCATTGTGTATAATCTTCATGATAATTTGCTGCATTCTGTTTGCCTTAATTTTATTGAGGATTTTTATACCTATGTTTATTAGATCAGTCTGTACTTCTCTTTTTAGGTTGCATCTTTCTCTTGTCTTGATATCAGCACAATGCTTGCTGCCAGGAATAAATCTGGGAGTACCACTTTCATTCAGTTTAATTACAGACTTTGAGAAGTAGCATTAGTAGTTCTTTGAAATTTCTTATAGGATTCAGGTGAATCCATCAAGACCTGGGCTTTTCTTTGCACCCACTGTGGAAAACAGTGTGGAGATTCCTCAAAAAAACTAAAACTAGGGGTTCCATTTGACTCAGCCATTCCCCTTCTTGGTATCTTCCTGAAAGAATTAAAAGCATCATACCACAGAGATATATGTACACTCATATTTATAGCAGCATCATTTGTAATAGCTAAATCTTTGAAACAGCCCAATGCCTATCACCCAATTAATAGATAAAGATGTGGGTTTTTATGCAATGGAATACTACTCAGCCATAAAGAAGGATGAATGTGAGATATTTCTAGGCAAATGGAGGTATCTTGAGACCATACTCTTAAGTAAATAAATCAGAACCCATGTATACATACTTCATTATTTCTCTTGTGTGAAAAAGTAGAAGTGTAAATAAAGACCAAAATGTATGATAGATTCTGTGAAATAGGAAGAAAATGTTCAAATGGGAAGGTCAACTGGGAAAGGGAAGGAGGAAAGGAAGGGAAAAGAAAAGAAGGAAAAAATGGAAACTAAGGAGGGGAAGAGGAGTTAAAGGGAAGGTAGGGAATAGGGAAAAAAAGAATTAAGACATGTCATGTACAGGTACAAATTCCCTATGATTAATTTAATCATTATGTACACCTAAGTGTGTAGCAATATATATTTTTTTAATTTTAAAGAGAATAAAACCAAACAGAATAAAACCAATCAAAACAAAACAGAGAAAGTAAAACTGGACTTCAAAACAAGATAATAGGAAATCAACAATAGTTAATATAGCTTGTTATCTTCAAAAGAGCTGCCCATGCCATCAGATACAATAAAATCAAACAGTGCAAAACAGAATAACACCAAACCAAACAATGGAAATGATACAGGACTTTAAAACCAGATACTAGGGCTACCACCTTCAGAATGAAATCCCCCTTAGTTGCTATATTTCATATAGTTATCCTCTAAATTGATAATTCATTCTACCAGCTTTAGGCCTGCAAAGTCAGTCAAACAATGCAGGCATTAAGTTGTTTCTGTTTACTTCAGTGGCTATCACCTCAGCTATTTTTCTCCAAATCATCTGGTTGCTTACCCAGGGGTGGGGGTGTTAGCACTTCTTGTCTCCTAGGCCACACTCTGGCTGGCTCACAGGAAGGGGTTAGCTTCTTTTTGGTTCTCTTCCCAGGATGGCTCACAGGAAGGGGTTAGCTTCTTTTTGGTTCTCTTCCCAGGATGGCTCACAGGAAGGGGTTGGTCCAGCTCATGACTGTCGCTGGCCCACAGGAAGGGGTGGGCTTCTTTTTGGTTCTCTTCCTGGGATGCGTGGCGGCCACTGGCTCACAGGAAGGGGTTGGCCCAGCCGGTGACTGCCACTGACTCATGGGAAGAGGTTGGCTTCTTGGTTCTCTTCACAGGATGCCTGACTGCTGCTGGCTCAATAAATTTAATTTTAAAAAAAGAATATTTTCAGCCACTGTTTCTTCAGGTATTTTCTTCCTGACTGGATATTCTTTCTCCTTTTTACCTAGGACTTTAGGTTGTTGAGGCTGTATTTATCTTGCTACTGTTTACTTCAGTTTGTGTAATTTCTATTGGTCTCTCTTCAAGGTACTAATCCTTTCTTGTGCTGTATCTTATCTTCTTGAAACCCTATCTAGTGAATTTTTTGTTACATATATTTTATTGGCTCTATGATTTCTATTTACTTTCCTTTCAATGTTTTCAAAATTCTGAAATTCTTTTTCTTTTCCATTTTTAATATTTTTGTAATATTCAGTAAATATATTCATTGTGAGGGAATTGGTACATATTGTATCCAGATCCTTTTTATGTCTCCTTAACCTCATCTTCCATTTCCCTTTCTCAGGTCTTTATCCCATCCTTTTAAAGAATCAACTCTTTGATTCATTGTCCATTTCTGTTCTTTTTTAAGTCTCAATTTCATTTACTTCCACTCAGATCTTTATAATTTCTTTCCTACCATTAGTTTCATAATTGAATTGTTCTTGTCTTTCTAGGACCTTACGATGCATCATTAAATTATTTATTAGAGATTGCCGTTCTTTTATTTTATTTTTAATTTAAAAAATTTTTGTAGTTCTGGGGGTCAAACCTAGGGCCTTATTTATTCACAGCAAGAGCTCTACCACTGAGCCACATCCCCAGCCTTGCTCTGTTCTTTTAATATGTACATGTATAGCTATAGCCTTTGACTTAGAACTGATTTCACTGTTTCTCACTGGTTTTGGTATGTTGTGTTTTCAATATCATGTGATTCTGGAAACTTACCTCTTCCTTGATTTCTTCTGTGATCCATTGATTATTCAGAAATGCATTTTTTAATCTCCGTATATTTGCATAATTTCTGTAGTTTTGTATACTGTTGATGTCACTATGATTTGATAGTGTTTTAATTCTTTTGTATTTATTTGGAAATACACATTTTGGAAAAAGTTCTGTGTGCTATTGAGATAGATGTACATTTTTATTTTTGGATGAAACACTGTAGGTATCTGTTAATTCCATTTTTTCAACAGTGGTTTACCTCTGATGTTTCTTTGTTGGTTTTTTGGTCTGGGCCCTTGTGGTTGTGGAAGTGGAATATGGAAGTCTCCTACCATGAATGTATTGATGTCTGTCTTTACTTTTAATTCCAGCAGATTTCGTTTTATGAAATTGTGTGTGTCCATATTTGGTGCATAAATAGTCACAGTTGTTACCTCTTCCTACTGAATTGTTCACTTTACCGTATGTATTGGCTATCTTGGTCTCTTTTGATCAGTTTTCCTCCAAATACCATCACATGAATTTTTGAGGACACAAGCAGTCCATTATAGTCACCATGTTATGTTATGTTCCATTTTGTGAGCTTTGATTATTTGGAGAATAGATACTGTCTTGGACTTAAGGAATTTTCAGGCTAATTATTTAGGTAAGATCTTAGCTATTTCTTTTAGGACATTTAAGATAAGTGTACATTTAATTCAGAAAATCACTAAATAAAATAATTATGGGTAGGATTGAGTAAGCAACAAATAACATGGACAGCACGCTGATTTGAGTATAAGAAATATTGTTAGCAGAGAATTTAGCTCAGTGGTCACAGATTCTACTTTTGACATCTCCACTGGCATCTGAGGTACACTAGCACTAAATAAACATTTACATTTCATTAGAGTTAATTTAATTCAGGTCAGTTGAAGCAATATAAACAATCAGAAATAGTATTGGACAATCATTTCTTTTGAAAAATCTTTTTTTTTTTCTTTTTGGCTGTGTTGCAAACTAACTCAAATTTGTGTAGGCAAATCACATTATTTCACTTTACCTATTTAATTTAATTTATTTATTTTTTGGTACCAGGGATTGAACTCACGACCTCACACTTACCAGGCAGGTGCTTGTGCCGCTGAGCTAAATCCCCAGCCCCAACTTTACCTTATTTTTGTCTTGTATGAAATGATTTTTGTTTCATGGATAGCTCAGACTATTATATAAATTTTTCTTCCAAGCACTTTTACTTAATGTTCCCCCTTTAAGGCCATTGATAATTATTCCTTTTCATTTATATAGCATACATTATGCTATTCACTATATAGCATATATAGCATAATAATTTAATTATTAAATTACATATTAATATGTTATCTAATTAGTATGTATAACCTTATCTGAAATGCTTGGGACATCTACATTTGTATGTGGTTTTCAATCCTGGTCACATAATCAAATCATACACCTTACTTTGTGACAATACAGATGTTTACACTGTACCTTTGGAGATTCAAATTCAACATATTTGGACTGACACTTGTGCACAAGTGTATTTTAAAACTCTATAGGTGATTCTTGTGCATGGCAATTGGTAAGAATGCCTACTGTATAAACTGTTACTGTGTCAGCTACTTATTTTATCTTAATGACAACCATAGATAAAAGGTAGAGTAAAATATTTGTTGAATTTGAATCTCCAAAGGTACAGTGTAAACATCTGTATTGTCACAAAGTAAGATTTTATAGTTTTTAGTGTTTTATTTATGAAATTTGTGGTTACAGTATACCACAAATTTCATAAATAAAACACTAAAAACTACAAAATCTTGTACCTCATAAATAACTGTTGGGTCTAGAAACTAGTGTCTTCTCTCTGGCTCCCAACAGAGAAGTATATTCTTTTTTTTTTTTTTTTTTTTAATTTAAAGAGAAAAAAAACAGAAAAAAGGGTAGAAATAATACAGAATTTCAAAAAAAACATTAAGAAATCACTAGTTGATAAATTACATATTGTCTTCTTAGAAATAGTTGTTCATGTTACAAAATTAAGGCATACAAAGTGGACTTTCAGACAGTGAGGCTGCAAACAGTTCTGTTCAACGATCCAAAAAAACTTAGTAATATGGTTATCGATCCTACACACTTAAACATACATGTAGTTATATCCTTTAGAGCACTTTCTTTCCCTCCTTTTGCTTTTTAAGTCCATTATCTGTTTAGTTATATCATGTTTCTGCTTGCTCAGTATCTTATTGATCTGTTTTGTTGTTGTTATTTCCTTTTTAATCACCTTATATAATTCTGTTGTTTTGTTTTTGAGTTTCTCCTCATCCATGTCACATGTATCTCCTTTGGTGGAGTTGAGAATTTTTGAAGGTATTTTATTACCTTGTTTTCTCATGTTCTACTGTTTTTTTTTATTTAATTTTTTATTAACTTGGAGGTAGTAATATACAACAAAACAGGATGGAATAAAGCCAATTGAGACAGTGTAGTGAAGCTGGTACAGAACATCACAGCAGATCACCAGGGCAACAGTAATAGGCACCATTGTATATCTCATTATCTTCATAGTAGTTGTTCTTTCAGTCAGGTATAGCAAAATCAAAAGAAATACACAATATTATAGAACTTATCAAAACAGAATATTGAATAGAGCAACACCATTAATCAGGACAAAGCAAAACGGCGATAAAAATATCTGCCTTCAAAGAGATAGTCAAAGGAAATTCCCCCCACTTGCTGCATTACATAGCTTCAGGCTCCCAAGAGATGCCAAGATCCCTGGCTCCCACTTGGTAACGGGGGGCAAGGGAGGATGGTATGTTTGAGTCTAAGCCTGCGCCCCAGTAGGCATCAGGCTGGTTGCTGGTTTGCTCAGCGCCCTAAGTTCCAACATGGTGCGGATCTCAGGAAATGCTGTTGCTTCTTGCTTCTTGTCCTGGGGTGGCTTCGGCTTGCCAGACCACAGCCACTTACCAGGGCAGGCTGCTTCTCGAGAAGTCTATTCTTTTAAATTAAAACAAGTTGCATAAAAGTAAATTGGATTTTTGTGTGTGTTAAGGGTGAAGAAAAAGATGAATTACTACACTTTTTCCAAATTGTGACTGATTCTCTCTTATGGCTATTGGGAGGCCATGTTCAACTCATACAGAATGGTAAGATAAAAAATTTTAATGTAACATAATCATTGTAAAATCAAATGCTAACAGTTTGACCTTTTTTAAAAAAAGGAAGTACTTTATAAATTATACAGAGAATCTCTGTGAAGTGAAACCATGTTTAAATAAATCCATAATAAAAAATAAAAACCTATTTGGATATCCCAGATTTAAATGACTAGCACTGATAGTGTGAATTAGTATGATAAATGTATTAAAAGGAATTTGCTAAGATATAACCCATAGTAAGAAATAAAAACCCATTTGGATATCCCAGATTTAAATAATTAGCACTGATTAGTTTGAATTGGTATGATAAATGTATTAAAAGGAATTTGCTAAGAAATAACTTTCTTCTTAGTTGTTTCTGTGTAGCAAATTTGCAGTAAAAAATAACTGAACAGTTTAGTCTAAGAAAATTTTAAGTTTCAAAGATTACACTTAGTGTTTTAGATCTATGTGAGAGAAATCCGTGTGTATGGAGTAAATATAATTTTAATCATAGTCTAGCTGTAAGACTAGGTTTATATAGTGGTTGCTTCAAAAGTATGTATACTAAAATTAGAACCGTATAGAGAAGTTTAGCATAGCTCTGTGTAAGGAGGACATATAAATTCATGCAGTGTTACATAGTTTTTGTGAATAGTTGCAAAGTAAATCTGAAAAATTATAAAATTATGGTTTTATATAATAAATATTTTCCAAAGATGAAAGCAGTTGACTGAAGGAAATTGTGTATTAAATATGTTAAATAAGATGTTACAGAAGAGAGTAAGTTTTATATAGTGACATTTGCACTAAGAAATATAAGTATGTTTTAGTTTTTAATATTGATTTCTTAAGACAGATCTTTCATGATAATTATGGCACAACTCCTGTTCTCTTTAAAAATCTTACCTAACATAAATGTAAAACTAAAACTTTTTAAAAAGGAAGTAATACTTGAATTTTTGTTTTTAATTCTTTTTTTTTTTTTTAGAATCATGCATGCATGCAAAGAGTCAAATATTTCTATAAGTATTGTTAAGAGAAACACAATCTTGATTTTTAAACTTATTTCAATTCCTATTTTCTAAGGGAAACTGCTTTCAATTAGTATAACTAATACCCTTGGTAGTTAGATCTAAGTAATAATCCTAAATAAGTTTTGAAAGCATTTTCTATTAGGTTCTCATTATGGAACAAGTATTATTATTATAAGTTCCCCAATTTAAAGAATTATTTAATCAATAATAAAGTAGATTGTTACCTCAGTTCACAAACTTAATTTGTTCCACAATCCTATAGAGATGCCAGCATTGTATTCATGGGGCGAAGATTATCTTGTTCATTACCCAATGCAGAGTTGGAGAACAAAAGCAAAATTTTGCCCAATGCTTTTGTTTATGAACTGAATTGTATTGTAATTCAAATATCATAATCCCTTTTCCTGTCCTCCTGGTTCAGGAAGTTTATATTTGTAATTCCATGGAAGCGTTACTGGAATTTTGGTGAGTTAATTCCAATCGACCATCTCCAGTGTGACCCACATGGAGAATGAAGACACTAAAACATATTCATAGTTACAGGCAGCCAAGGAGTCCTGAGTCTGATCTAGTTAAGGATTCATGGGACAAAGGCCTCAAGCCAGGACCTCAACCCAGAATTTATTAATTCATAAAGGAGGGAGTGACTCAAAGATGAATGATGGTGAAAATGGCAGGAATTATGTAAGTATGTGAGCTGAGCTAGCCAGGTGGCCAGAAAGCACCTCTATAGTAATGCAGAGAGAAGGGTGTGCAGAAAGACCAATTTGCATAACTCAACTAGGGTAGCATTTGAATGTTTAGGAGACTGTTGCTTCAGTTTCTGATATGTAAACTTTAGTGCCCTGGGAAGTCATAGCCTCTTATCTTGAGGCTCAAACCCAGTTGACATTCCTGGAACTGTGTTGCTCTGCTATCCTGCTGCATTCAACCCTTTATAGGGAGACATGAGGCAAGGAAATAGGAAACTGTCAGGTGACTTCAAGATCACACATCAGTACCTCAGCTAGCCCTATTTACATTGCTTAGAGCCAATTGAAGAGAATAGGAAATAGCTTAGCCAGCTCGCTATATATCAGTACATGGAGACAGGGCCCGGTTTAATTAATGTGGAGGTAATTATTCTGCATTCAAGAAGAGCCATCCAAATGGTCTTCCACAAACTTTTCATGAACAGAAGCATTTATGAACTAAGGTTTAGTATTACTTACTAAACCTTGTACTTAGGACTATGGCTATAAAGACCTAGTAAAAAGAGAGAAAAGTACTTGAATAATTTCAGAAATACACCATATTCCATTTTGAAAAGAAAGATAGCAAAAGGGATACTGTTCCTGGAGTTAATCTATAGATGTAAAGCATCCATAAAATAGGTATTAAAGCTAAATGATTGTAAAATTTATATGCAAAAAATAAATGGGTACATTAAAATCATGGTTTCCTACAACCTTTTCCCTATAAAACGAAGCACTTCCTTGGAGAAATGCCAGACTGTTGGCATGGAATACAGTTTACAACATGAGCCTGAAATGTCTTAAATGTCCAGTGTAAAAGAAACACTCAGAGTCTGTTAGGATTCTGTCACAGGAACTCAGGAACCAAAATAAGGGTGATTCTATTAGACAAATAAAGGCAATGTGAATGGTAATTAGGATAACAATTATAGTGGATTAAAACATACCAAAAAGATTGAGATTTAAAAAGAAATCATCATTGGAGTCAGCTAGGAACTAGTTCATTTCTTAAAACTAGTAAATAGCTGGGGATTTAGCTCAGTGGCTTAAGCACCTGCCTGGCAAGTGCGAGGTCGTGAGTTTGATCCCTGGTACCAAAAAAAAAAAAACAAAAAAAACCTAGTAAATAAAGAATCCAGCCGTTTAACCTGCATTTTCTTACACAGAGATGAGGCAAATTTTCTGTATGCAAAATAAGTGAAAGATGTATGATAGGGTAGTACTCATAACCCTTCATGAATTAACAGATTTAAGAATTGATTCACTGTCACCATCTCAAAAAAAAATAACCAGATATTAAGCTCCGTCTGGTGGGTTAATCTAACAGGTAAAATATACGTGCCAGAAATTCAAACCTGAATCATTTTAGTCATCTAGTCCCAACTGCCAATTTATAGAAAATCAGAGGAGCACTTTATACCTAAGAATGCAATTAACAAAACTATGTGAGAATCTCATAGAGCAGTGATGGTGAATCTTTTAGAGCTTTCGGTGATACAAATAGCCTGCTGTGGTATGCATACCATAGGTTTGCCACCACCCCTGTCATAGAACAATTGATACAGATTCTTCAACAAAGAGATTGCAAGGGAAATAAATAATACAGAAAAATAGTCTATAGATTAAAAGAAATTGTAAAAGTAGCCAATCTTAAATGGAAAATACATTTAAGTGCACAGAATGTTTTTTTCCTACCAAAGTAGCAGAACATAAAAAGCTGTAGAAATATTTAATAATGATGTATTTTTTCTGAGTTTTTAAATTAAGTTTATTCGTACAATTTAAATATACATAATGATCACATTCATCATAGGGAACTTGTACCTGTACATGATATATCTTGGTTCCTCTTTTTTTTTTTTCTATTGCTCTTCCCTCCCTTCAACCCATCTTACCCTCCTTACTTACAAAGCTTTGTTTCCGTTTTACTCCCCCCCAGTTCCTGTTTCCTTTTGAATGATTTCTTGTTTTATAATATCTATTATATATTTTAGCTCTTACTTATGCTTTGTTTCTCACACCAGAGACAATGAGTATTTACAAGAGTCTGATTTATTTCACTTAAATGTATTGTATAGCGAAATGTTGCACTATATACATAGAAATTAAGAACAGAAATTAGTATGGAAAAGAAATCAAATACTATATTCTCCCAAGAGATAAACAGGGAAAAAGAATAAAATGGTTTTGCAGAAGCTAAGATATGATCCATGGAGCTGGGCTGCCAGTATACCTGATCTCACTCTAATCTCATTTGGTTGGTAGAGTGGAAATAAACACTGGCATTTATTGGGAATGTAGTCTATTCTAGGAAGTTATGCATTAGGCTGTGTAAGAGTCATTTATTTCTAATTTTTCAATTAAAGAAATGGAGGTTCTGAGAGGTTAAGCAGGTTGCTTCAGCAGCCAATGACAAGTATTCATACTTGGTTGCTCAGAGCATACAAGCTATAAACCATTAGAATGAAATTTTTGTATTTAATGTTTTCATTATTATTTTTTATTTTAAAGAGGGAAAAAACCAAGGAAAATAAAACAAAATCAATGTAAATAAACCTATAAGTGATATAGGACTTCTAAACCTTATGAAATCAACAATAGTTACCACAGTGCCTTTATTGTCTTCAAAACAGCTGCAGATACCACCTTCGGACTTTTTTTTTTTTTGGTACTGGGGATTGAACTCAGGTGCTTGCCAGACAGGTGCTTATGCTGCTGAGCTAGATCCCTAGCCCCAACCTTCGGACATATTAAAAATTGAACAGAACAGAATAGAAACAATAAAAACAAAACAATAAATGCAATAAAAGACATAAAAACAAGCCAGTAGTAAATACATAATGGTTTCCATAACATGTCTTGCTATCTTTTCATTAGCTGCTCATACCATCAAAGTTAACATAAACATAACATAAATATAAAATGAAAGAAAATAAAAATCCAACCCCCCTAAAAAACAATGAAAATGATATGGTTTCTGGACGGGTATCTCCATCCTGTGGTGCCATGTTTTCTCCTCCTCAGTCTGCAGATGGTGCTGACTCATGGAGAGAGGCTTGGGTCTGGCTCTCCCCAAGCAGGTAGCAGCCCACTCATGGCACTGGTTTCCAGGCGGGAATTTCCTCCCACAGGGCCTGGTTCTCTCCCTCCACAGTCCATGAATGGTGCAGACTCATGGAAAGAGGCTTTGGTCTGGCTCTCTCATTATTATTTATACACTGAAATTCATTGGTAGATAAATTTAGAGATAGGATGGATGTTATTTTATTTTCAATTTAAATACAGCTAAGTTATTTCCTTGGTATTTATAGATGCTTGCTTGATTATATTCATAAAATAGAATAACTCCTATTGATAATTATTTAAAACTACTTACATCTTAAAAATCTTTAATTGTATGGTGTACAAAGCAAGGAAATCTAGCAGAAATGGTCATGTTTTGATTTAGTTTTCAAAAGACAAAATCCCACTTGTGTTATTATAGGAATTTTGTTTTAATTTCTTTATCTCCTCTTTTAGTACTACAGAGTGATCATTTCTTACACTTACTGCAAACTGACAATGTTCAAATAGGATCTGCAGTCATGACTCTGCTACAGAATATATTACAAATCGACAGGTGACTTGGTTATTTATTTTTGTTTAGAAATTTAAGCAGTTTTATTCCAATTTTGCTAAAATCAATTGTATATGACTTGTACATGGTATTTAAGTTCTATTACCATTGTCTTTCAGAGAAAAATAATTGTGTAAAATATTGTAAAGATTTAGAAACATCAAATTAATGTCTTATTCAGAGCCATACAGTTCCCCAAGATGAATGGAATTATTATATATTGTGAACATATGTCAGTAAAATTAAAAAGATCTTAAGCTAAATCTGAGACTTTGAAAACTGGTATGATATCTGAAGAAAAATATTGGGATCACTATAAAAAATGCTTACATAGTTATTTACCAGACAACAGGCTAGTATTATGATAAGTACTAAAGAAGAATATAAAAGAATAGTTGCTCAGATTAAAGTTGAAAGGTATAATGTACACAGCTGAAATAATTTATTCTTTCACTTCACTATGGATTTATTAAGTAATTACTAAGTGCCAAGCACTGTGTTTGTCCTTGCACTTACCAAGTAGATTGTGATATAAACCTTCAGAGATCCTACAATAGAGTGGAAGAGATAAGCAGAAGAGATAAGCACATGAGCGTGGTTACAGTATACCTCATTGCAATGCTAAAGTTGTCCACAAGTATTACAGGAATTTCTAACCCAAAGTGAGGGGAGGTGCTTCCTTTGAGAAGGTAACACCTGAGATGAAACTTTAAGGAAGATAAATTGACCAGAGAAGATAAAGGGAAAGTATAATTTATAGGCAGAGATAGTAATGTAAATAAAAGTACAAAGATAGGAAACACCAGGCTACTGGTGAAAGGCAGAGAGAGTTCATCATTGCTTGGGTAAAAAGTTCAGTGTTGGAGGTAGCTAGCAAGTTCTACAGATACTTACGACATGAAAAATTTATGTGCATATTAAGAAAAATACGTCTTACACTGTAGGCATTGGAGATTTTTTAAGTATTTGAAAATGGTCAGATTACATTCAGTTTTGTTACTCTGGTGATTGTGGAGAAAAGGTAAGGAGAACAGAACTCTAGACAAAAATAGCAGTTAGAGGAAGCCACTATAGCAATGCAAATGAAGAAATGAAATCTTGGCCCTGGGTACTGACACCTGGAGAATGGATTTTTTAAAATAATGAATTAAAATCATCATGACTTGATTTCTAATTTTATTAAGATATAATAGTTGGGGTGGATTTACTGTCACTTGAAACAAACAAAATCCATTTTCAAAATACTGAATATCAATGAATGAATAAAAATGATCCCAGAGAAAAGGTATGAATGAGGTTATATTAGCCAGCTTTCTGACATTATAACAAAATACCTGAGATAAGAAACTTAGAAAAGATTTACTTTGGCTCAAAGTTTAGAAGCTGGACCCACAATCAGTTGGCCCCATGGCTTTCAGTCTATGTTAAGAAGCACATCAAGGCAGAAGTACATGGTAGAACAAAACCACTTACCTCACAGTCAGGAAACAAAAGACAGAAAAAAAGCCCAAGTCCCACAGTTGTCTTCAGAAACAAAGACCTGAGGACCTCTGAACAGACTTGACCCCTCACAAGTTTCCACACTTCCCAACAGCACCATCCTGGGAACCAAGGACAGTCAAGACCCAAACTATAGCAGAACTGAAGCTCACAATTGCCTCAACATAGTATTGAAAGTGTTTCTAGACTGGGATATAGGGAAGAATATCCCAGCTTGAGTTGAAGAGAGACAGCTAAGAGTCCAGGGAGAATAAGATTACTAGAGCTCACAAGATGAAATACTAGAGAAAAGAGAACTATACCAGAGACCTTCAAAGAGTTCAGTTGAAGTATGTATGCAGTGGAGTACTAAATGAGCACATATATGTGAAAAAAACTATTCAGTGTGGGAAAACATTCATCAAAAAGGATAAAAGTTAACAGTGTCAGCAGCTCACACAAGACTGGGAATAGTGCCTGTTGGCAACAGCCAAACTAGAAAACCTCACACATAATGGGGCATTGGGTAGAATATTCATGAAGGTTTCACTTTGGTACTGGGGAATTATTAGCATTAAAGCAAGCCCTATTCCAGCAAACCAATCCTAAAAGCAAGACTGAAAAGATTAAACCATTTCTATCTTAACAGGGTTATTGAAACTGCCTACGTTTTAAAATCTTTTGATTATAGGTTATCTAAAGGCAAGAAGTTAATCAGAAATGGTCATGCTTTAATTTGTCTTTAAAAGGATGAAAAAACTGCACATGATGGCTTGTGCCTGTAATCCCCAGGAGGCTAAGACAGCTTGAAGATCACCATGAGCTCAAGGCTAGCTTGGTATATATAGTAAGTTCAAGACCAGCTTGAACTATATAGCAAGATCCTGCCTCAAAAACCAAAATAAGCAAAAAAAGAAGAGAAAATCCCACTGGTATCATCATAGAATATTGGTTTTGATCACTCTTTTTTGTCTTTATTACTACAAACTAATCATTTCTTGTCTTACTGATATTCAGATAGAATCTGCAATCATGATTGTGTTATAGAACATACTACAGCTCAACAGTTGACTTGGTTTTACAAAATGTTACTAATTTTTTTATTCTGGTCAATCTCAATGAGGCAAAATGTTTCGCATGCAAAAAAGGACCAGACATTCAAAGAAGCAGGAAAATAGTACTCTGATAAGAAGAATCAGTTTTTCACGACTGATACTTCGTTAGATAAGGATATTGTGATAGTTATCATAACTATTTTCTACACACAGTTATCTAAAAATTGAATAGAGATCCGTGTGACTTAAGATACAAACTGAACTTCTGGAGATGAAAACTGCAGTGTCTGAGATGAAAAATACACTAGATGAGCATAATAGCAGATTAACAATGTAGATTAGTGAACTTTAAGACATATCAGTAGAAATTATCCAAAATGAAAGAGAAAAAAGAAAAGGAAAGAAAAGCATATTAGTGAGCTGTAGAACAAATTTAAGCAAGATTACATAGGTGTAATCAGAATACCTAAAGGCAATAGTAGGGTCAGGAAAAAAATTGAAGAAATAATGGCTAAAATTCTTCCAAATTTGATGAAAGCTATAAACTTGTGAGATTCAAAAGCCTTATGAAACCTCAAGAAAAATATGAACACAATTCCACATCAAGGCATATCATAATTAAATTGCTTAAACTAGAGGTAAAAAGAAAATTTTTAAAAAGATTTCACAATCTTTTGAAAGAATGCTTTATACAGAAGAAAGAAAATAAAGATGACAGCAGATAACCAGAAACAATACAAGCTAAGAGAACATTGAGCAACATCTTTTAGTACAGTACACCCCTGTCAATTCATAGCTCAGAGTTTGCTTCAGTTGTTTGTGGATTTTTCCTTGGAACCTAACAATTGTTTGAAGAAGCCCCCACAATTTCTGGGAAACCAAAAATATCTTCTGCAGTTTTTTTTTTTTAATGGGAGGTTTGGAAGTAACCCACCTGAGAACATTATTCAGTTCCCCTTGCTGCTGATTGACTGCTGATTGACTGCTGTCCTGTAACCCATTTCCGGCAGATGCAGCAGCATTTCTGCATCCTAACAGGTTGGTGTTTGTAGCTATCTGAACTGTTCTTGGTTTTGTTCTTAAAACTCTAAAATTCCTAAGATGCCATCAAAACCCGCTATGACTTGTAAAGCTTCTGGCAATGAACCTAAGCACCAGAAGAAGTTTAAGACACTCGAGGAGGTTGAACTACTGAATTCTCTCCAGGAGCTAAAAAGTTACCCTGCAGTAACATAATAGGCATATACAGGCATTTTTCTGACTATCTGAAATTCACAATATACTCTCTGGGCTCAATAGAACTAAGTTGGAAATTAGCTCAAAAAAGATCTCTAAAGAGTCCCCAGATATGTGGAAAATAGTAACACATCTGCATAATCAACAAGATAAAGACGAAAACAAAAGTGAAAGTAGACATTGTTTTTAAATGAATAGAAATGAAAACAGGAGAATCTCTTGGATGCATCTTTTTTTTTTTTGGTACCAAGGATCAAACAACCTCATGCTTGCCAGGCAAGCACTGTGCTGCTGAGCTATATCCCCAGCCCTCTTGGAGGCATTTTGATTAAAACAAAGGGAACTTCTTTTTTTTTAATCACTAAACCTAGTTTAGCAAAGAAAAACCTCAAATCGTTGACCTCAGCTTCTACTTTTAAGAAACTACAAAAAGAAGGTAAAATTAAATTCTAACCCATAGAAGATGGTAAAAATCAAAGCAGAAGGCAGCCCCAGTGGTACACACCTGTAATCCCAATAGTATGAAAGGCTGAGTCACAGGATTATAAATTGGAATATTGTCTGAGCAATTTATTGAGACTCTATCTCAAGTAAAAGAATTTTTAAAAGGGCTGGGAATGTAGCTCAGTGGTAGAATACCCCAAGGATCTCAAAAACCAACACACAGAAGGAAGAAACAAAAATCAATCAGCATATAAAATAGCAAGTGAAAATTACAAAAAATAAATGACAAATAAATCTTTGAGAAGATGTATGAAATTAATAGACCTATAGAGAGAATGATCGGGGGGGGGGGGGAGTAAAACCAAGCAAACACTTAGGAAGAAAGAATGTTTTGTTCTAGAAAAATTGAAGAGGAAAAAGTACTCAGCTGATTCTAAAATTGCCAATTACCTTGACAGCAAAATCAAAGACATTGTAAGAAAGTAGCTCAGTATACTGATGAATATAAATGAAAACATTCTCAACAAAATTTTAGCAAGTCAAATCCAACAATATTTTAAAAAGTTAATACATCATGAACAACTTAGGATAATCTCAGGAATTCAGTGCTGGTCTAATATCCTAAAGTTAGTGTTACTCATCATGTCAACAATCCAAAAAAGGAACCATATCATTTTATCATTAGGTATAGAAGAAACTTGGGACAAACTCTAACATCCATTCCTTTTTTTTTCTTTTTTTTTTAAAGAAACTTCTAAAAGTGAATGAGTTCACCTGGGAATATAGCTCAGCAGCACAAGTGCCTGTGTGGCAAGCTCAAGGTCCTGAATTCAATTCTCAGTACCAAAAAAAGTGAATGAGTCTAATAAGAGCAGTAGCATGCAAGATCAATACAAAAATATTTTTCTATCAGTTAACACTCAGACATTAAAAATTTTAAATTTATAATTAACAGAATGAAATATAAAATATATAGCATGAAATATGACTTATTCACTGAAAACTAAGACAAAAGAGTGAAATAACGTGTAAATTGAAAGGTATAATATATATGATAAACACAATCCCAATCAAAATCACATTTTTATAAAAATTGACAAGCAGATTCTACAATTCATATGAAAATCAAATGATTTAAAATAACCTAGCCAACTTTGAAATAAAGAACAAACTTAGAGAACTCCACCTAATTTTAATGCTTATTTATAAAGGCATAAAATTTTTTAAAATATATTATTGGTACAAAGACTTAAAAATATATCAGTGGAACAAAATAAATTCAGAAATAGACTCACATTTACATGGACAGGTTATTTTCAAGAGAAGTATAAAGGTTAGTGGAGAAAAGATAGCCTTTTAAAAAGACATTGGAACAACTGGCTATCAATATGCAAAGATCTACATGTAAAATATAAAGTACAAGTTTTTGCAGAAAAATAGTTTAAAAACCCTTGTGATCTTAATTTGAACAAAAATTTCTTGGCTTCTTAAGAAACACTATACACCCAAAGTACACTCAGAGTAAAATTTCACAAAAGAGAAAAATGATTAGACTTCATCAAAAGTTTGAAAATCTGTTCTTCCAAGACACTTGTAATGAAACAGAAAGTACTTGACTCTAGAAAATATAAAGCACTGTCAAAGTTTACTAAATGGCAATTTGAAAACTGGGCAAAATATTTGGATACTTTATGAAAGAAGATATATGGATAGCAAATACTCAGCATGAAAAGATTTTTGTCAAGATCATTAGTAAAGAAATACCACTACCCGTTCATTAAGTGCCTAAAATTTATAACAGCACATCAACTATTGATTAGGAAATGAAGGAGCTTGATCGTTCATATATTGCTGGTGGGAATGTGCAGTCACTGTGGAAAATACCTTGGCTATTTATTAACAACCTACAGCTACCTACCATATTATCTGTGTTCTTCTCTTACATATTTGCCTCAGAGAAATGAAAATAGCCACGTAAGACTTGCATACAAATGTTCATGATAACTTTATTTGTAATGCCGAGGGACTAGAAACAATTCAGATGTCAAGCAACAGGTGAATGAACTGTAATAGATCCGTATCATGGAATACTATCAATAATAAATGAGTAAACTATTCACTTGACAACAAAATATAAAAATAATGCTGATTGAAAGAAACCAGACAAAAATGTACATACTATATTATTCCATTTGTGTAAAATTCTACAAAATGCAAACTATTGTGACAGAAAGCAGGTCAGTGGTTTGCCTGAGAAGAGGGTGTTAGAACACAGAGGAAAAAACTATAATGAAGTTCGCGGAAGCCTAGAGAATGTTTTGGATATGTTCATTTTCTAGTGTATTTTGGTAAAACATCAAGCTGTTAAAATTGTACACTTAAAATATCTTCAATTTGTTATATACATACTTTAATAAAGCTGTTTTAAAAAATGTAAAACACTCAGGATGTGGCATCCTGATACGGGATAAGATGAAATGTGTAGTCAAGAGTAACACCGGGTTTTTTATAGGTGATTCAACTGACTGTAGCATGTAGTTTATATAAAGACCTGGTTTTATGAGACAGATGATGAATTCAGTGTAATGTTAGAGACAGGCAATCAAGCAGGCAGTAAAATAAGAGTATATACACAAATTTGTACATAAATGTTCATTTTTGCTTTATTTGTAATATCTAAAGTCTGAAAATCACTCAAATGTCCCTCAGCATGTGAGTTAGTAACTGACTTCCAGAAGGCATCTGGACTAGAGTTACAGATTTCCAAATCAGGAGCTTATAAATGATAGTTAAGAGCATAAACAATGGGAAATATGAATTGAATATGAACATACATATGTTGAAAAGTGCTGGGGAATAACTTTTAAGGATTGTACGTACCAGAGAAGGGGCATCCATGAAGGAAACTGAAAAGAATGGTCAGAAATACATGGGCAGAGAATGAAAGGGAACCAGAAGAACAGTATATCACAAAGCAGAGTGGGTAGAGAAGATCCAGTAGAAACAGGTCCCAAAAGATGAGCACTTAATGGTAAATAGATGGCTTGATGTTAGGGAAGTTATATAAAGGAAGTGAACTTATTAAAGGCAGTTAAATGAAATAGTAATGAAGAATGCAGTCATTTGAGAAATGAATGGAAAGTAAGGGAATGAAGACAAAGAAGTTTGTATCAGAAGACAGCAAAAAATTAAGATGGTAGTGTCTTGAAGAAGATTTTTTTTAAGGATTAGCAATTGCAGAGTATTGAAAAATATTTGAGCTAATTATTACATACATTATATATTACAATATAAAATAAACTCCTAGTATATGGAGGATAGAAGTAATATGATGGGGATATGTATGGAAGGCTTTCTGAAATGAACATATTTTTTACATGAGTGTAGAGTAGTGTAATGACAGAAAATCATGCAAAAGAAAGTGACGAAAATTCATGGCCTGTGGACTAGCATAGAACCAAGGTGTCAGAAATGGTTATGGAGTTTCTCATGTACTTTGATATTACATTTTGGTTTTTTTTTTTTTTTTTTTTTTTTTTTTTGGTATCGGGGATCAAACTCATGACCTCACACTTGCTAGGCAGGCACTTGTGCCACTGAGCTAAATCCCCAGCCTTTCCATGTATTTTGATCAGATGACTTTTAAAGTCTTTCAATTTTGAGATGTTTAGATTTAGAATAGGATACTGATCTCTTTTTCTCTTAAATTCATGTTGGTCATTGCTAAGGTATAACTTTCAAAAAGCTAACAGTATGACTCATGCAAATACTAAATCTAACTGGTCAAAATTCTTATTCAATTTATTGGTTAATGAGGAGACTGGTAAGATATTTATACAGGCGCAAAGGAGAATTTGAAAAAGGAGACTGATAGAGTTGGTTTATTATAAGAATGTAGAAATGAATTTTTTCATAGACATTAAAACTTTAGTCATAGAAAAAAGGTCAATGTCTTCTAAAACAATCTATAATAGCCTTTAAAATTATCCTTTCTACTGCACAGAAATCATTTGCATTGCTGTTGAGTAGGTCTATTTGCATTTGCTCTCCCTATAATTGGCAGTACCCAGTTTGAGTACTGTCAAATTTGATAGTCAAAGGTACACTCGTAGAAAATCACATAACTTTGTAAGGAAGTTAGTGAAAGAACACTCACTTTTTGTTTTAGATAATTTTTTTATGACTTTGATAATGTAAGACAAGATTGTTAATGTAATGAAGAAAATGGCGAAGAAAATGTGAAGTTCTTCCTAAATTAAGCATATGATCTTTGTACATCATTAATAATTAACTATATTCACTTGTGATTTTACTTATTGTTGCCTTGAAGTTTTTTGTTTTGTTTTTGTTTTTTCAAGACCGTATTTCACTATCTAGTTCAAGCTGGCCTTGAATTTACTGTATACCCCACACTGGCCTTAAACTTGCAGTGATCCTCCTACCTCAGCCTCCCAAGTGCTGGGATTATAGATGTGTGTCACAGTCAGCACTTTGAAGCTTTAAATCACTTGCTGTTAATACTTTAAGGAGTTTCTTTGGCTACTTTGTATTCTCTGTTGTACCTAACATGGCACCTTGTACACAGTATGAATTCAAGAAGTATTAACTGATTTAATATTATATATTCTTGCAACCAAGCTATTTTTGAAAGTGGCTGCCTTTTTGGATCAGATCACAGGAAGGCATCAAGTTTCTAAATCTTTTATTTTGAATTTGTTGTGATAACTATGTATAATTAATAATGACACTTTTTTCTTTGTTCCATTAGTGGTGATCTACTCAGAATAGAGGGGAGCATGCTTCATTCG
Organism: Dolichotis patagonum; assembly: GCA_004027295.1. NCBI lineage: Eukaryota > Metazoa > Chordata > Mammalia > Rodentia > Caviidae > Dolichotis > Dolichotis patagonum. Next base: position 30,513 of record PVJX010017968.1, read on the forward strand.
ATTTTAGATGAAGTTATTTCCAAGTTTTTATTAACCCCTAGTCCATTCATCAGAAGTACTGCTGTGAAGCTTCTACTGTTGATAGCTCAGTCCCATCAGGACATTTTAGTTTCGCTGAGACTAAGTACCTGCTACAAAGGTAGTATACACATACTTTCTTTTCTTGGGATTCTCAAAAGAAAAATTTTATTGGTGTTTTACGATACACAAAAGTGTTATATTTTGAAGAGTGAGTCACTGAACTATGCAGATAAAGCATATTATAACAGATACCATTTTTAAAAAAAGACTTTATATAACCAAGCTATCTTCATGTCTCAACAGAAAGCATATGGTACTTTGTAGATAAGTTATAATAAATATTTACCCCATCTTTGACAAAAAGGTTGTATGTTGAATATACCATATGTTACAGTAAAATACTGACCAAAGGAAAAAAAACATGGACCAAACAGATCAGTGACTTTATCAAGATAGTTTAAAATAAAACTGTGCTTAAGAGTTAGGTAACCGTATCAATCTTTGTATCAGTTAAACTATAATTCTTCATTGCCTTTCCTAAAAAAACTAAAAATTAATTCTTCCTTGCCTTTAGAATCAAACACATATGCAAAAAAGAAATTTTGAGAATGAAAGGATCCATTGCTCTACTATTATATAACAGCTTTTATTTACTTGAGCCTTTCCTATGTGTTAAAACACTGTTCTCATACTTTACATGTATTGGGATATTTAATCCTTATAAAAACTATGGTTTGCTCTGACTTCTGACTCTGACTCTCTGATTTAGTAGATATAAAATAAGACTCATGGAAAAAAAGATCTTACCCAAGATCACTTAAGTAGTTATTTTTTCCAACTTGCAAGCAAAATTATATATTTGCTTTATTTCTTTGCTGACTGGAGCCTTGGATTAATTGTAATACATTTTTTACTAAGCATTGTCAGGAAATATATTTCTAGTTTGTTAAATATACTTAATATGGGAATATGTTATATATCTTACATATTATATATCTTTAAAAGATTATATGACATATTTAATACCTAAACATTTAGAATGGCCATTTAATCATTCTTGATGATTTGAAAGGCATTTTAGTAACTTAGTTTGCATCAGTGATTATCGTACACATTTTAATTATTCTATATATTATAGAAATAAAGGGAGAGAAATACCAGTAGTAGCACTCTACTTGATACTATGCCAAATAAACAGTTTTCAGTTTTGCAGTTACAACTGAAGGTAAATGTCCAAAACAGTTCATTTCAAAAGACTTTTACCTAATCCTTCTTTCTTTCTTTGATTAATATCTCTTCAGCAGAACTTACTCAGGTTATTCAAGATTCTTGAAGTTATCAATACTGTTGAGAGCTTGGATTTTAAAAAGAATATGATGTAGAAAAGCCCGTATAGCAGTTTTCCCAACTGTACGCTATAAGACCATTTTATTTACTTATTTATATTTATTACATATATTATCATATACTGTCCTAACATGTCCTAAAAATAGGACTTACTTTCTTCCTTTACTACTCTGTGTTATTTTGGGATAAAAATGTAGTATTCTAGGGTCACAGCACTTCTGTATTTGTTCAGAAACCTAATGATTTGCCTCAAAACTGTGTTAGTATATTTGTTTATTTAATAGTAACTTCTCTTAATTAAAATAACTACTGTCCTGTTTAAATGCATTTATAGGATTGGCATGTGCTGAGTATGTATATGTGTTCATAATGATCTATCTTTTAAAAAATGTTTCAGTTTAGGGTATTGAGTCAAGTAAATATTATCTCTGCTCTGATTTACTACAGTGATTCTACTGCCTCTCTTGTTTTTTATGTTTTTGTTTTATTAAAGAGATTGTTTAGATATGTATTTACATCAAGTCTTACATGCAAGCACATGAGAATTCTCAGGACTGAGGATTATGCAAAGGACCTCAACCTCAAAGTCTGTATAAGAGAAAAAAGATCATAAGATTGTTGTTGTGTTCATTTATTTCTAAACCAGACTTCTTAAAATTCAAATTAATACTGATTTGATGAGAAAACCGTATTTTTTTATTAATCATTGTACTTTTTATTATTCTATTTCAGGATTCAGAAATCAACTAAATACACAAGGAATTGGGACAAAATTTAGTCAAGAATTTGAACAGCTTATTGGCCTTTTAAACCCTAAGAACTATCTGGAAGTAGAAGAGCAGGTATTCAATTTGAAAAATAATGTGCTCGCTTTGGCAACACGTGTACTGAAGTTTAAAAATCATGATTTATGCGATACTTGCTAACTGATTGTATTGAACCTCACTTTTCATTAAATATTCCTCTTTATTAATACTTAAGCAAAATTCTTCCCTAGAAAAGCATCTATAAGATTTTCCATTTCTCTTCCATTCAGCCTACCCATAATTTTAGTCTTTCTTTTATAACTACTTATAGATTCTGCCACATTAATTTTTAGAATTTTTCATGAAATCCACATCTCTGATATTTTTCTTCTTTTGTCTATAAGATATTTAGCCAGGGTCTTGGCACGTGCCTATAGTCCCAGCACTCAGAAAGCTGAGATAGGAGGATCACTGCAAGTTCCAGGACAGCCTGAACTATATAGTGAAACCCTGTCTCAAAAAAGAAAAAAAAAAAAACTCAAAAAAGATCCTTTAAAAAATGTCTAATTATAGAAAACTATATTTATGGCCTTGTCTTAATTCTTTGAGGTACAACAATAATGCTGTTTGCCTCTATGTAAGAAACTGTATTAATAAAAATTAGAAGTTTGAGTCAGCAAGTTACTATTTTACCACATGTATATGGAAAACAGGTTTAAATCTAAAATAATAAAAGATATTTATCTAAAATAATAAAAGGTGTTTATCTAAAAATCCCAAACCAAAAAGGTAATACAATTAAGAATATAAATAGAGATCATGAAAAAAATCTAGTTAGGCAGCTGGGTGTGGTGACACATGCCTGTAATCCTGTCTCTTAGAAGTCTGAGGCAAGAGGATCACCGTAAGTTTGAGGCCAACCTGTGCTGCATAGTGAATGCAAGGCCAGTCTGAACTACACAGCGTGACCATGTCTCAAAAAAAAAAGAAGAAAAAAAGGGAAAAAAAAGGAAGAAATCTAGTTAGGCAGGAGAATGATGGGGCAACCTGAAAGAAAAGAGCAGAGGAAGAGATCCCTTCTGTGTGATCTTTCACAACACTCAGACCAATCTCTACACTGTACAAGTGCTGAACAGACACAAAACAGCATACCAAAAATGTAGAGAACTAAACAGATTTGAAAAACCACCCACAAAAGGTTATCAGAGTCACTGAGATGATAAAAACTTACTTCAAAATAAACTATGACAGATTAGGCAAAGCTGTTCAATCTTTGAAAAGGAAGTAAAACCAGTCTGAATTTGGAGCTATTGTGATAATATTTTGAATATGTTTTAGATGTTGTCTAACTAAACATAACAAACCTCTCTTGGGTGATGAGCTGTAGTATTCTTAGGCCTTCCCTGTCCTGAGCCTAGGACCTTAATGTTGGTTCACTACCCATCTTGTTAGAGGTGGGATTTGATTGATACTTACCTGATATTTTAAGAGGTAAACTGTATTTGAAAAGCTTTTCCAGAGATTCCTCTAAATTGTTTCTGTTGAATTATTTCAGAAACTACATCAAGCAGCTTGCTTGATTCAAGCTTATTGGAAGGGCTTCCAGACTAGAAAGAGACTTAAGAAGCTTCCATCTGCTGTGATTGCTTTGCAGAGGAGTTTTAGGTAAAAATATCCGGTGTTGCGAATGGTGACCTGTAAGTCTTACTAAAGTACAATTGAAAAACTTGAGTTGTTGGTTTTTTTTCCATTTTGCTTTTCAACTTCCTAATGTTCCTCTTTTTTTCTTGCATTTATTCTGTTCCATATGTTCCAGAGTACCAGCACTCCAGTCAGAACTAGTGGATAATATAAAGCAGGCATCTGATGTGCCCAGTATACCATCCTGTCTACTACTTTCTTTTTTTGGTACCGGAGATTGAACTCATGACCTTGAGCTTGCCAGGCAGGCGCTTGTACCCCTTAGCTAAACCCCTGGCACTTCCTGTCTACTTGTTAAGATTAGTTTGTGGGCCAAGTCTATAGACAAAGCCAATGATTTTTATATTATTAAACACTCAAGATCAACAATTTGTGTGAGTGTTCATATATAATTATTATAAAAATGTATGAATATATAAAAGTTAAATGTGCTAACTTGATTTTCCTATGTACATATGGTATAGATTGATATGGACCTAGAGATATGACAGTTGATCATTTATTTCAAGTTGTCTGAAAATGAAATACTGAATTTATGGCCTACTTTTTTTTTAATTAGTGTTGTCCTGTTTTTTCAATGCAGTCAGCATTTTTGAAGAATGTCCAGCATTCAACATTATTAAAATATTCAAATAGTGAAAGGGAAAAAAACTGCTGAAAAGGAAAGAACAGCTGGGATAGGGAAAAGAAGAGAAAGAAGTGAAAAGATTAATACATACAAGATAGATAACTATAGTACTAATCTGTTAGTTCATCAAAAAATGGTTTGTGCTTTCATTTGTTTAATTGATCATTTTTTCATGTCTACATCTTGTAATCTGAGCAACTACTTTGAAGATAACAATATGCAATATATTAACCATTGTTAATCTATTGTTTTGAAATTCTGTATCATCATTTTCATTTTTTTTTTTGTCATTTGAAAATTTTAAAAAGTAGTAAAATACAGTGTAGAAAGAAACACTCAAATGTTAAGCCCTCTGAGCTCTGTCTGGTAGAACCCCATGGGATAGCAGCTATTAGACTTATCATTGTGGTTTAAAAGGAGAATCTCAAGCAAAAAAGAGTCTCAAGTGCCAACCAGCTGTCTAGGCATTGGGGACAGCACTTTGGTCTCCCTTTGAAATAGCTGGGAGATTCATAATGACTGTAGTAAGCAATCCCTCCTCTCACCCCAGGCTTCAAAGAGACTAGCTGCCAAAAATCTCGAAAGGAACTCCCATGGTCGCCACTGGCCCATTTTCTCATATAAGTAGCTCATCTAGGTTCTTACAGGTTTTGGAAACAATGAATGGAAAAAAGAAAGGTTAGTTTAACTTCTAGGTCATTTATGATAAAGTAGAGCCATCCCAAAGGTGGTTTTTTCATGTAGTCAAGTTTTAGTTGACTAAAATGAAACTGGTATGTTACAGAAATAAACTTTTTAAAAAGAAAACTGAAACTACTCTTATAGTACTTGCAGCTGCATTTTTCAGTTACAAAAACATTTTAAAAATAGCTTTGGGGTTCACAATACTATTTTATCACAGAATTGAAGACACTGAAATCATTCTGGCTGTGTCCCTTGTGGATGTCCTATTTGTTGATGAAAGTTTTCTTCAGGGAAGACTGAAAGATGCTTATAAATATTATTTGGCATGAATATGGTTTTGGTGTAGTTTTTTTGTTTGTTTGTTTTTGGTATGGGGGATCAAACTCATGATCTCACATCTATCAGGCAAGTGCTTTGAGCCACTGAGCTAAATCCCTGGCCCTGGTTGGTATAGTTTTTAAAACATGTATCAAATGATTAATACATCCTGAAGGATGAATGGGGAGCGGGAGGGAGAGGCGTGGGGAGAGTTTAGGACACTTGCATTTGTGTCAGCAGCTTATTGGCTCAGTGCCCTTGGGCAAGTTGCTCCACCTCGCCCAGCCTCAACTTTCTGATTTATAAAACAGAGATGGGAGGTTGCTCGCCTTACAAGATTGAGATAATGTTTGAAATGATAGATTTTTAGCATATCACCTAGAACTTAGAAAATGTGAAGAAGAAAGTGCATTTGATACATTCTCTGCCTTGAATATCAAATCTAGATAAACAGAGGCATTAAATAAATAGCACCCATCGGAGGCAAATATTATATACCTGGCATTGCTTGAAATTTGCCACCTATCTTAACAAGGTGTTTTAAAAAAATGTTTCAAAGCATTTCTGTGATCAAAGAAAGAAATACTAAATAATTTCAGAGCCACATTTTATTAGAAAGAATCTCAAGGGCCAGGATTTAGCTCAGCAGTTCAAGTGCCTGCCTGGTAAGTGCAAGGTCATAAGTTTGATCCCTAGTACAAAACAAAACAACAACAAGAACAACAACAAAAAAAAAACAGTCTGAGATGCTCTGGATATTGCCTTCTCATAATTCTACTTTCTATCATCTTCAGCTGTCTGTCCTCTTACATTTACATGTTCCCCTACACCATGGATTCAGACCATTAATGTTTAGTTCTATGGTAGCTGCCAAATTTGTTGACTTTCTCTTTCAATTTAAGCGTATCCCAGAACCAGGCATGGTGGTACATGCCTGTAACCCTACCACTTGGGAGGCTAGGCCTAAGGATCACTGTGAGTTTGAGGCCAACTTGGACTACATAGTGAGTTCAAAGCCTGCCTGAACTACATAGGGACACCCTGTTTCCAAAGCAATACAACAATAATAATAAAAGAATTCCAGGGACTTGGGAATATAGGTGTGTAGGCAGTGAGACCTGCCCTAATCTCAATAGCCTAGATGGAACTTAAAAGGGGCACAACAAAGCTGCTAAAGTCTCTTAGACTTGCTACCTACTCACACCTGCCTACTTGCTGTGGACTGTTTCTCCTCTGCAGAGCTCTCTCCCATGCCATCCTGCCTTGGAGCTAACTAACTATGAACTGAAATCTCTACAAACTGTGAGCTAAATAAATCTTTCCTCCTTTAACTTTGGGTATGGGCTATTTTGTCTCAACAATGAGAAAAAAGTAACCAAGACAAGGCCCTTTGTTAAATCCTCAACGCACACACAAACACACACACACACACACACACACACACACA
>PVJX010017969.1:0-37411 GCA_004027295.1 Dolichotis patagonum
GGCAGGATCACTGGAAGACCACCAGCCACTGTGATTCCTTTCCTGAGATCTGCCTTTACATTTGACTCAATGTGATCTTCCCGTAGTGACTGTGTAGTTTCTTGGGGTGTGGGAAGCAGCCTTCTGGTCAGAGTGGCAGGTCTCTTGCCAAAGAGCTCTGGACTCTAGACCCATACATTTCAAGAAGTACCAGTGAATATTTTAGGATAACAACCAGAGTGCAAGCAGCTTTAGTAAGGAGCTGACAGTTGGAAGACTTGTGGAGTCTTCCAATTTATGGAGTCTTATGGAGAGAGACTTGTTTGAGGGAGGTGGTAAGACCACCCATAGTTGTGGGCTTCAAACCCTTTGTCAGGTACTTGGTCTAGAGACTCGTGGTTCTCATGCCCAGGTTGTTGCAGGTTTTTGCTTAGGCTTACTCAACCAACCAAAATGTTAGCTAATTATTGTTACTCTTATTTTTTTAAAAAATCATTTTTACAAGCAAGAATTATCATTGAAATTTGACAGTGCCTTTTCATCTGAAAACCATGATCAGCTACTTTGCACTTTGAAGAATAAAATTATGAAACCTGAAGAATATACTGGATTTTTAAAAATGTAAACTGGAGTTTCTATTTTTTTGTAAAAGAAAGAAAAAAAGAAAGAAAGAAGGAGAAAAAAGAAAAAGAGATTATCTTGAGTCCTATACCAGCACACGGGGAGTCTGAGGCACAATGATTACAAGTTTGAATCCCACCTGGGTAATTTAATGAGACATTGTCTCAAAATAAAAAATAAAAATATGAAAACGGCTAAGGATGCAGCTCAGTGTGAAGGCCTTGGGTTTGATCCTTCATATGGGGGGAAATTCCCCATACCAGGGCAACAAAAGGACAAGCTTTAGAAATAAGCCTGAAGTCAATAGTTTAATGGAAAAATATATAGTTAACTATCAGTTTAGCTTTTTATGGCTGTGTTGGGATCTAGTCTTGTTAGCTTTGATGTGGCTTTCCGATTTGAAACAGAGAAAAGAACTTGGAAAAGTAACAGCCACCCAGTAAGGCTCTGAGTTTAGTGCCTTTCCCAAATACCATGTAGGCCTACCTGCCGGATGGCCGAGGTCTCTTCTGCAATGACTCCTTCCACTGGCCGTATTTCACAGTGGGATCTGGACTCTTCCTCCAGCTTTGCAGTCATGCCCTCTCCCTTGATCCTGTTCTGTTGTGGATTGTCGACATGCTTGTTGCTGTGACTTCACTCTTGGGATTCATTTGCATCTCTTAACTTTGGTCTTGGTCAGTTCACTTGCTTTAGTCTGGCTTTTAGGCCATGTCCTCTCTTGAAACTTCCTTTCTAACCCAAGGTCGTTTGTAGAGTTGCCTGATGGTATCAGCAAAATATCAGGCTCTTGGTGCAACTGTTCCATTTATACATAAGTGTGTACATGTACGTCTGTGTCTATGTATAGGTGACACAGTTCTGTGTATCACATAAGAGTCAGAGTTGACTGGTAACAGCTTGTGTCCTACCTTATTACTCATTAGAATAGTAGGTTTTTAACCCATGTGCACTTTTAAGTTACTTTGAGAGGCACCTGTGACTATGTTATATTTTAGGGCAGAAGAGACTTGACATGTAATTAAAGATATAGACCTTAAGAGAGGGAGATTTTGCAGGTGGGGCCGATCTAGTCATATAAACCCATAAAGGTAGAGAATTTTCTCTGGGTGTATTCTGAGAGAGGTGGGAGAAGTCAGGGAGATTCAAAGCATGAGAGGATGCACCACCTTGATTGCCCCCAGGTTGCCCAGTAAAGAGTTTGATTTAAACCTCATAAGACTGTAAGCAGGGACACACGTAAGTCGCTAAGTTTGTAGGGTTTTGTTACAGTAATTAGAGAAAATAACATTTTGCATCCAAATATACCTAAATGTAGTTGAAAACTTAAACCTCAAGACACTTTTGTTTACCGTCGCAGACCATTTGTGATCCTTAGCATTGTTTTTAGACTAAGGTTTAATGCACAAACTGAAACAATATTTAGGTAGTATTTTTATATCTAGAGCAACACTTTTACCTTTCCTTTAAAAGAAATGAATGTGTAGTCCCGAAGAGAACTAGGAGTCTTTCTTTTTAGTGGGAATGTGTGTATATTTGAACAGATCACCAGAAGGGATTTTCTCATGCTTCACCAAACTACATGATCAGTTTTGAGAGAGAACAACTGTAAAATGGAGTTTTGAAAAGAAAGTCAATTTCCAGATAGTTGAGGACTTTTGAGTATGATTGCTACTTAAAAATCAAATGTATTGGTTTTCTGATTATTGGAAATAGATTAATTGTAATAAAAAGTTCATACTGTTCCATTGGACAATTCTTTTCTCATGGGAAAGTTCACCCCATGTTTTTCTTTTATTTAATACTTTTTGAAAGACACTACAGCTACACTGTGGGAAATTTTGACAGGTATTAGAATGTGGATCTTGAGAAGGTTTACTGCTACCCTCCTTCTCCCACTTGTCACCCACCCCTCTACTCATAGACAGATGTGTTAGTTTCTAGGTTTCCTCTCATGATCTTTGATACATAGTTTCTTATACACTATACATTGCTATATATATATATATATATGTATATATAACTGTATAAACTATTTATATAAAACTATAATTATATAAAAAACTATATATATAAATAATTTATTGCTCTTTCCTCATCCTATTTCTTAAAGGATAAGTATTATAATGTTTATGTTAATAAGATATTTTGGAAAAGTGAAAGCATAAATTGATCAGAAATTTAAAGGGACTGGATATTTAGGGAAAGCTGATTACAAAGGACCAGGAGAAAATTCTGGAGGGGATGGAAGTATGCTGTAATTTGATTGTGGTGCAGAATGTTTGCCGAGACTTGCAGGTTTATGTGTTAAAAGAACTAATTTTATTGTTTTATATCAAAATAAAAAATGGAAAAAGGTAAAGCCTTCAGTATTGCTTTCTGCAAGCTTTGGGAAAGATGTCACACCTAATCTAGCATTCTTGTCTGAGCAAGGGCAGCATGACCTTAATGGCACTTGCCAGTGGGCCACCTGCCCATTGGCTACTGTGTCACTTGGATTTTTCTGGCTATCCTCAGTGCCTCCAGTGCCTCAGCGGTCTGACACTGCAGAGATTTGTCTCGCTTTTCTTGAGATAACAAGATGCATTATGGTAGCCACTGTTGTATTCCTAGTGTCTTGTTATGAAGTCTTGCTTTCATTGTTTTGTTTTGATTGGTTTTGTTCTGTTCTGTTTTGTTTGATTTTGTTGTGCCTGATGGTATATAGGAAGTTATTTTGAAGATAGCAAGAGGAATCACGGTAGCCATTGTTGGTTTCCTTTTATCTTGTTTTAAAGTTTTATATCATGTGCATTGTTTTGTTTTGATTGTCTCTATTCTGTTTTATTTCTTTTGGCTTTATTCTCTTAAAAAAAAAGATGCCAAGGTCTGGCTTTTACATCACTACAGGGCTCAAGTGGGTATAAACAGGTCTGGTCTTGGTCTGCTGGAGGCAGTGTGGAAGCCAGAGGACTTCATGCCAGTGTTTCAGTCTTTTTTTTTAAAAAGGGCCCTAAGAAGTCTTTCTTTTCTTTTTTTTTCTTTGCTTTCTTTTTTTGTGAGGATACTTAAGCAGTGAATCAGTCTTGTCTGTGACAGAGGAGGCCAGTTAATTGCCAAGGTGAGTATCTGCTGTTTGTACCAAGTAATTTGAATGTAGGAGAGGCCAAGGACAGAGAGACTCAAGGTACATAGAGGCCTCAGTCACAAAGATAGTGAAGATGGAGGATTCCTGGGCCCAGGCTGGAGAGCAGATGCCAAAATCAGGAGAGGTCAAGAGTAAAAACTGGTGGAAGCGAATCATCACTAATCATTAGGAAAATGCAAATCAACATGCAGTGAAGTGCCACATAATATCCATGAGCATGATTCTTATAAAACAAAACAGCAAGAGTTGTGAAAATGCATGTGGAGAAATATGAAAGATTTGTGCACTATTGGTGGGGATATATGATGGTGTAGCTGTTACAGAAAATTAAAGAGAACTATCATATTATGTTCCAGAGTTCTACTTCTTGATATATACCCAAAAGAAATGTGAGTGTTTGTAACCACAAAGGGATATTTGTAGACCCATGTTTGTGACAACACAGTTCACAGTAGTCAAAAGGTGGCAGCAACCAAAATATCCATTGACAAATACATGGATAAATGAAATGTGGTCTACTTATCAAAGGAGTACTATTCAACTTTAGGAAGGGAAATTCTGACACATGCATTAAGGCATCCTTGAGCTTCAGATGTGGAACTGAACAACCCCTCCACCCCCATTAGAGTTTGTTAGTAACACTTCTGCCTATATCTTATCATAATAGCTAATAGTCCGCTACCAAGGTCTTTGGTGGAGAGGCATGGGCTGGATTTCAGGAGAACCCAAGATACCCATCCCCTCTCATACTGAATGATGCACAAAGGTCTGTGCTGTCTTGTTCTTGGAGGTCCTCTGATTGTCACAGAGATCCCTGGAAGGTCTACCTCTCCATCCCTCCAGGGAAGCCTAACTTGTCTCTTTATTGGGTGACTGTTATGCATCATTACTCACATGAAGTGACCATCATTTATAACTGTGCTGTCCAGCCCAAAAGCTTAAAGCCATATGTGGCTATTGGACACTTGCAGTGTGGCTGGCACAAGTGGAGATATGCCACAGTATGCAAGGTACACTGAATTTTGAAGGCTTTGTCAGAAAAAAATGAAAATCTCCCATTAATATTTTACAAATGGAGTCCTGGGCCCTGAGAGTGCACAGGTTGAATCCCAGCACACAGGGAAGCCTTGTAACATCACTCCCAGGTGGTAAGACCATGCCCTGCGCCTGAAATCATTGGGGGACACACAGGAGTCCCCCTGAGCTTAACTGGCCCACGCCCAGCGAACTCCAAGCAGCTAGCAGTTGCCTGCAGACTGCCCTGGGAGCCAAAAGTGGGCCAGGTGGTTCCCAGCGCACCGAGGAAGCTTTCAAACTTTGCTGAAAACCTGGAAATATAGGAAAATGACAAAACGAAAGAGCAAAACGCAATCTCAAACTTCCAGCCCAACCCAGTCAAGCCCAGGAGACATGGACATAGAAGAAAATATAAGTGATACACCAGAAATTCCTGAAATGATAATAACTGAAGTAAAGAAACAACTCTGGGAAGCTATAAAAGAAATGAGAACTAGTCTCCCAGGTAAAAGAAGAAATGATAAATGCAATGAAAGAAATGCTGAACACATCTAAAGAAGACATAGTTAAAAAATTAGAAAATGATGCAAAAAAGATAGAAACCCTGAATGAACAATGTAAGAAACAAACAGAATGCATGAAGCAGATTCAAAGAGATATACAGGGAATCAAAAATTCCAATGAAAGTTGGCAAAACCACCTCAACGAAAGTGAAGATAGAATTTCAGACCTTGAAGACAAGATTGCAGCTAGTGAACAGGAAAGGAAAGCTCTTTTAAAAATAACAAGGAAGCAGTAAATAACAATTCAATGGCTGCAAGACGATGCAAAGAAAAACAACATAAAATTGATAGGTATAAACGAAAAAGAGGGGGACAACACAAATTATATCAAGAGGCTATTTACAGAAGTAATAGCTGAAAATTTTCCAAACATAAGAATGGAAACTGACATACAGATCACTAAAGCATATAGAATTCCAAATAACCAACCAAAATAAAACTACACCCAGATGTATAATAATCAACATCCCAGAAATCCAACATAAGAACAGAATATTAAAAGCTGCTAGAGAGAAGAGACAGATCACCTATAAAGAAAAGCCTATCAGAATCACAGCAGACTTCATAGTACAATGAAGTCAGGAAGAGCATGGAGTGAAGTATTTCAGATCCTAAAGGAAAACGACTTCCAACCCAGAGTGATGTACCCTGAAAAACTGTCCTTCAAAATGAAGGCAAAAATAACATACTTCCATGACAAAGAAAGGCTGAAGAACTTCATTACCACCAAACCAGCCCTGCAAAGAATACTGAAAGACATTCTAGACAGACATAGGAAAAAACCACTAAGCAAGGCAAACAATTAAACAGAATGGAAAGTAAAGAATCAACAGCAGAGAGATAATATGTCAAAAGTAAACCAATATATATCAGTTACAACCATTAATGGCATCAATTCACCAATTAAAAGAAGCAGAATGGAAGAATGGATCAAGAAACAACATGCAACCATATGCTGTATACAGGAAACCCATCTAACCCAAAAGGAAACCCATAGACTGAAAGTCAAAGGATGGAAAACAATACTCCATGCAACAGGATCCTAAGAAAAAAGCAAAGGTAGCTATTCTGTTTTCAGACAATGTGAACTTCAAACCAAGAATGATCCAAAGAGATAAAGAAGGTCACTACATACTAGTTAGGGGAAAACTTCAAAAGGAGAAGATAACAATCTTAAATATCTATGCACCAAATTTGGGAGCACCTAGCTATACAAAACAGATATTAACAGAAATGAAAAATCAAATAAGCAATAACACAATTATAACAGGAGACCTTAATACACTATTGACACAAAGGGAGACAGATCAACTAGACAGAAAATCAGCAAAGAAATAACAGAACTGAATCACACTTGTGAACAAATGGACTTGGTAGACATATACAGAGTGTTCCATCCAGCAACATCAGAATATATATTCTTCTCAGCAGCCCATGGAACCTTTTCAAAATAGACCATATACTAGCCCACAGAATATGCTTAAGTAAATGCAAAAGAATTAAAATTATCCCATGCATGTTATTGGATCATAGTGCCATTAAACTAGAAATTAGTGACAAAAGAAACTTCAAAAACCCACAAACACATGGAAATTGAATAATACACTCCTGAGCAATCAATGCATCACAGAGGAAATTAAAGAAGAAATTAAACAATATTTACAGGCAAATGAAAATACAAATACATCTTACTGGAATCTGTGGTATGCAATTAAAGCAGTCCTCAGAGGAAAATTTATTATGCTGAACTCTCACGTCAGGAAAACAGAATGAACACAACCTGATGCTACACCTCAAACATCTAGAAAAAGAAGAGCAAGTCAAACCCAAAGCCAAAAGAAGAGACGAAATTATAAAGATCAGAGCAGAAATCAATGCAATAGAGACTAAGAAAACAATACAAAGAATCAATGAATCAAAGAGTTGAGTCTTTGAAAGAATAAATAAAATTGACAGACCTCTAGCCAACCTTATTTAAAAAAGGATAGAAAAAACTCATTCATGCAAAAAGGAATGAAAAGGGTGAAATCACTACAGACTCTGTGGAAATACAGAAGATCATCAATACCTGTTTTGAAAACCACTACTCATAGACTTGATAACACAGAAGAAATGGACACGTTCCTAGAAACATATGAATTACCAAAGCTGGGTCAAGAAGATGTAAAACTGCTGAATAACCCAATTTCAGTTAATGAAATTGAAAATGAAGTTAAATCCTTACCAACAAAGAAAAGCCTATGTCCAGATGGATTCACTGCAGAATTCTACAAGAAATTCAAGGAAGGGTTAATGCTGACATTTCTCAAACTCTTCAATGAAATTGAAAGGGAAACAATTCTCCCTAACTCATTCCTGGAAGCAAACATTACTCTAATATCAAAACCAGAGAAAGACCCAAGCAAAAAAGAGAACTACAGGCCCATCTCCCTAATGAACATAGATGCAAAAATTCTCAATAAAATTTTGGCAAACAGAATGCAGCAAATCATCAAGAAGATTATACACTATGACCGAGTGGGATTCATCCCAGGAATGCAGGGATGGTTCAACATATGCAAAAAAATAAATGTAATCCACCATATCAATAGAACCAAAAATAAGAACCACATGATCATTTTTATAGATGCAGAAAAGCTTTTGAGAAGGTCCAACACTTATTCATGATAAAAACCTTACAGAAAATTAGAATAGATTGTCTTTACCTCAATATGATAAAAGCCGTCTATTGACAAACCAAATGCCAGCATCATATTAAATGGCCCAAAACTGAAAGCCTCTACCCTAAAATCATGAACAAGACAAGGATGTCCATTATCACCACTCTTATTCAACATAGTGCTGGAAATACTAGCCAGAGCAATTAGACAAGAGAGAGAAATAAAAGGAGTAAGGATAGGGAAATAAGAAGTTAAATTATCATTATTTGCAGATGACATGATACTCTACAAAGAAGACCCCCAAAACTCCATTGAAAGAATCCTAGATACAATAAATAAATTCAGTTAAGTAGCTGGATACAAAGTCAACACTCAGAAATCAATAGTATTCCTATACACTAACAACAAAACCACTGAAAGAGAAATAAGAGAAGCAAAATCCTTTACAATAGCATCCAACAAAATGAAATACTTACTAATTAATCTAACAAAAGAAGCAAAAAATCTATTCAGGGAAAATTATAATACCCTGAAAAAAGAAATCGAAGAGGACCTCAGAAAATGGAAAGACATCCCTTATTCATGGATAGGAAGAACAAACATTGTGAAAATGGGAATTCTCCCAAAATTGTTATACAGATTTAACGCAGACCCAATCAAAATGTCACTAGCATACATCACAGATCTAGAGAAATCACTCGTAAAATTCATCTGGAACCAGAAGAGACCTACAATAGCAAAGGCAATTCCAAGCAACAAAGGCAAGGCAGGAGGCATCACAATCCCTGACTTGAAGTTATACTACAAAGCTACTGTTATTAAATCAACATGGTACTGGAATAAAAACAGACCTGAGGGTCAGTGGAATAGATTAGAAGATACAACTACAACTACAAACTCACTCAACCACCTTATTTTTGATAAAGGGGCCAAATATGTTGACTGGAAGAAAGATAAATCTCTTCAATAAGTGGTGGTGGAGGCCAGGGATTTAGCTCAGTGGCTTAAGCGCCTGCCTGGCAAGTGCGAGGTCATGAGTTCGATCCCCGGTACCAAAAAAAAAAAAAAAATGGTGGTGGAAAAATTGGCTTCCATATGCTGAAAACTAAAACTAGACCCATGCCTATCACCGTGTAGTAAAGTCAGAATGGATCAAAGATC
Organism: Dolichotis patagonum; assembly: GCA_004027295.1. Taxonomy (NCBI): domain Eukaryota; kingdom Metazoa; phylum Chordata; class Mammalia; order Rodentia; family Caviidae; genus Dolichotis; species Dolichotis patagonum. Next base: position 9,129 of record PVJX010017969.1, read on the forward strand.
TAAATATTAAAACAGAAACACTAAATTTGTTGGAAGACAAAGGCAGAAATCTCAAAGACATACGGGTAGGTAGAGAATTCACGAACAAGAATCAAACCGCACGCGAAATACTTCATAGAATCAATAACTGCGATTGTGTCCTATTAAAGAGTTTTTGCACGTCGAAAGAAATCTCCATCATAGTGAAAAGAAAACCCACAAATTGGGAAAAAATCTTAGTGAATGGTCCCTCATACAAAGGACTTATGTCCAGAACATATAAAGAATTAAAAAAAATCAGATCCTCCAAATTCAAAGACCCATTCCAAAAGTGGGCATCTGAAATGAATACACAGTTCTCAGATGAAGAAATACGAATGGCAAATAAATACATGAAAAAATGTTCAACATCATTGATTATTAGAGAAATGCAAATTAAAACAACATTGAGGTTCCATCTCACTCTGGAAAGAACGGCCAGGATAAAGAAAACTATCAACAACAAATGCTGGAGAGGCTGCGGGGAAAAAAGAACTCTTCTGCACTGTTGGTGGGAGTGTAGACTGGTGCAACCACTGTGGAGGTCAGTCTGGAAATTCCTCAAAAAGCTGAGATTGGATGTCCCTTTCGACCCAGCTATTCCACTTCTGGGCATATTCCCAGAACTGAAAATATTATACCACAGTGATATATATGCACCGATGTTTATAGCAGCACAATCTGTAATAGCCAGATCTTAGAAACAACTTAAATGCCCATCAGCTGAGGACTGGATAAAAAAGATGCAGTATTTTTATACAATGAAGTACTACACTGCTATAAAGAATGATCACATTGAGTTATTTATAAGTAAATGGATGCAACTTGAGACTATACTCATAAGTGAAATAAATCAAACTCACATATGTAAATAATGTATAGTCTCCCTAGTGTGAGAAATGGTAAGAGTACATAAGATACAGAAAACTCAATAATTACAGTGAAAGGATAAGAATCTGCTTAAAGGGGAAAAATAATGTCTCGGAAGATGAGGAAAAAGTAAAAGAAAGGGAAAAGAAAAAATGTCTAAAATTATATAAACACACTTAAGATAACTAAGATGATTGTGCTACAAACTCTAAGTTCTTGGAACAAAATAGTTAATGTAGGATTGGAATAATTGTGCATATTGTATGGTGATCTGAGGAACTCTTGAAGATCATTATGTAAAATAACAACCCTAGTTATGCTCATACTACTTTGTTTTGAAGGCCTATATTGTCAGTGTTCTGGGTTCTTTACTATTGTTTTTTATATGTCTTTTTCATTTTGTGTTTTCTAGGAATTTGTTTTGTTTTTCCCTCTAATACAGAAAGGACAGGTATACATGTAGAGACTCATGCATGCATAGAACTTCTAAAATGTTTATGAGAATTGATTATATAATGCATGATGAAATGAGCAGCTACTTTGAAGAAAAAGAGGCACAAAGTTACCCAGTGCTTATTCCGTAGCATCATGCTGTGAAATCTAACAATACTGTTATTCTTTGTTCAGAGTGATTTTAGTCTGCTTTGTTTTGTTTTAATTTCAACATATGTGAAGGTATGGACAGCTGTTTTGAAGAGAATTAGAGATACTATGGCAGCCATTGTTTACTTCCTTATTGTCCGGTCTTGAAGACCTAAAATGCGTTTATCATCCTGTTCTGACCAGTTTTATACTATTTTGTGTTGTATGAATTCATTGTATGTGAAGATACGGACAACTATTTGGAAGAAAACAAGAGGCAATACAATACAGTGAAGATCTCCGGTTGTCTTGCTTTGAAATCTGTGTCTCTTACTTTGTTTTCTTATGATCTGTTTTGTTCTGTTTTTTTCTGTTTAATTTTACCCTCTTTAAAAATAAAATTTAAAAAAAAATTTACAAATGGCCAATAAATACATGAAATGCTCAGCATCACCGGACATCAGAGAAATACAAATAAAACAGCACTGAGATTCCATCTCACATACAAATAAAACAGCACTGAGATTCCATCTCACTCGAGAAAAAGTGACCGTCATCAAGAAATGAAATAACAGGGCTGGAGATATAGCTCAGTGGCATAAGTGCCTGCTTGGCAAGCATGAGGTCGTGACTTTGATCTCTGATATCAAAAAGAGAGAGAGAGAGAGAGAGAGAGAGAGAGAGAGAAAGAAAGAGAAATCAAATAACATGATGGAGAGGGTGCTGGAAAAAAGAAACCTTGTTGGTGGGAATGTAAACTAGCACAAGGACTGTGGAAAGCAGTATCTAGTTTCAACAAATGGAAACTAGACATTCCACTTGACCCAGACATTTGCCTTCTGAGTATCTTCCCCAAAGAGTTAAAGACATCAAATTACAGTGATCCATTGCACACCCATGTTTATGGCAGCACAGTTCATAATGGCTAAATCTTGGAAGGGGCCTATATATACCCATCAATAGATGAATGGATAAAGACAATGTGGTATTTACATAAAATGGAATACTACTCTGTCATAAAGATAATCTTGAGTCATTTGTAGGAAAACGGATGCATCTTGAGACCATCATGTTAGTGAAATAAATCAAAAACATGAGCTTAAATAACACATGGTTTATATGAGAAACCCAGAATAAAATTAAAGAGCATAATAAAAGATGGATAATGGGAAGTAGAGAAATAGATATTTCTCAAAGGAGAAAGGGGTTCAAGAAATGTGGAGGGGTGTGAAGGGAAGAGGAGGGTTAGGGGATGGAAAATGGGATATAGCTCATATATGTTATGGGATGTGCAAGTACCAACTCCATGCAAGGAGTACAAACCATATGTACTATAAATATGTGCAAAAGAAAAAAGAGGAAAGGACTTGAGATGGGGGAGGCGGGAGGGAGGGAAGGGAAAGGGGATGTAAAGGAATTAAGATGTGTTATATACATGTCCCTACTTCCCAAAAGCAATGCAAACATTATGTACTACACACACGAACAAACTAAACTACAGTTTCAAAAATTAATTTTCTGTGTTAACATGTTGCAATGATACTACTTATTCGCTCACTAAAGTATTAAAATTGATCTTAATTGTTGGATTTTACTTTTTCAATGTGACGACTAGAAAATTTTCTATTGCAGGTACTGCATGTGTGGTATGTCTGTTAGCCAGTGTTTTCTAGGGCAGTAGCACCACCTGGGATCTTGTTAGAAATGTGGACTTCTTGGGCCTCAGCCCAGGCCTTCAGAATCAGAAACTCTGGAAGTTGGGCCAGACGTCCTGAGGGTATTATTCTGAGGCACACTCAAACACTGTCTTATCAGTGCTGCTGAACACCTTTTCTTTCAATAGCCACTTTCTGCAGGAAAGGCCCAGGTTACAAATTAGCTATGGACAGCACATAGCACCCCAAACCGCAGCAGTTGTTTGGGCTCCCTGGCTTGGCCCTGGGCTCTGTCATTATCTTTCCACTGTCAGACTTTTATTGCTTCTGACCCACTCTGCTTCTTTATGCATTTCCAGCCATGTTGAGCTCATGTTTGCCTGTTTCTGCTACTCAATGCACTTGAGTTAATGATGATTACTGGGTAACCATGTACTATTTGGTAAATTCTATTCATACTACCTAGGAAACGTGGGAAGGTTTGGAGAATAAGCTGGAGAAGAATTCTGAATTCTGAATAGTTTTTGAAATCTCCTGTAGTTGACAGACAATTGAGGAAAATGAAAAGTCTAAATTTGTCCTTCCTCTCTCTGTTTCTTTTGAGAGAAATTTTTGGTTTCTTACAAAATCCATTAACATATTGACAGTGGGGCTATAATTCGTACATCTTTCTGCTGGGCGGCTGTGAGCCTCCAGTGGTTCAGGCCTGTGGGAATGAGTGTGTTAGAGGTGTGAGACTTCTGCATTTGGTTTGCTGAGACCTGCATATATTTTAGCAAGTCATTTACTTTCTCACTCCTCGAATACATTTGATAGTTTTCAATGCCACATGATGGCCTGTGGCCTACTTGCTGTAGTTGCACAGAGAAATGCTAAACAGATATGGTAAGTGGTCAAGGATCTTTGTCCTGGCTTTGACATCTAATAGAAGTATATAGGTGCTTTTCAAACCTTGTGGACCTCATATATGTTGGGCAATGCATCCTCAGTATTTTTTGTAAGACTCTGAGGGCCAAATATATTCAGGAATTTGCACAGGTTTTTAGAATGTGCTCGAATTGTATTTAACATGGCATTCTTGGTGGGGTTTGGCACAACACCTTGCATCAAATATGTTAATATTTCTGAAGTGAAACATTAAGACATTCATGCTAAGTGAGACTGTAAATAGCTTCATATTATGTTAGAGTTTTTTTTGGCTGTCAAATGAGTTATAAAAAAGGTTTTTGGATCTTTTGATATTCAATAGTTTGGAGACATGGTTGTGGACTTGGGTAGTGATTGTGTTATCTGAAATAATGAAATAATCTCAGATTAGCAGATGTATAGTTTTGGTTTATTTTGGAATGGCAGAGGAGTATTCTGGATTAGTTAAAAGATTCCAAAGAGGTGATGCACGTCAACTGTTTATAGTTACTGTTGATGCCAGTGATCTAAGAGAACTGTACTTTTGTGTTCAGAAGCATATATGAACATTTCCTACTGTTATTTCTTTAGAAGTAGAACACAAAGTAGTTGCAAAATTCTACCACGTTACAGGTTTGTGGTGATGACTAAATGTGATACTATATGTAAAGTAGCAAGCATGGGGTAGTCCTTTTTTTCAAAATGTAAAATTATGGGCTTATTATATGAAAAGAAAAGTATGTTCTTATTTATTTCAGGGCTGGGAATTGAATGCAGGGACTTATGAATGCAAGGTAATCCAGAGTGGTCCTTATTAATTCAATAAGTGGGAACTGTGTGTTATAGTGTTACTATGATTATAGTGTTACTATGATTATAATAAGAAATGGCCAAAGCTTTTTTAAATAGGGAGGAAAACAAAGGTTGAAAGGAGAGAAGGGGAAGAAAGGTTGAAGAGAGTAGAATAGAATGAGAAAAAAGAAGAACTAAGATATATTAGGTACAGGTACAAATTTCCTATGATGAAACTGATCAATGTGTCTAGCAAACATGTACTGAGAAAAAAATGGCACTGTCTATGCCAGATATAAATACTTTTATCAAAATCTATTATGTTTTAAAATAGTTTTAGCAATGGAAGAGATGACAGTTTCTGTAGTTTTAAAAAATTTATTATAAATTTTCCCCTGGCTTTAATTCAGTGTCTATGCTCAGCTCACTTCGACTTAGTGAGGCCTCATTTTATGTGTCACCTTGGTTGGGTCACTGCATCCAGGTATTTGTTCAGATACGATTCTGGATATTTACGAGTGAGCATTTTGAATAAGATTTGGTTTGAAGTTATTGGACTTTTAAGTGAAGAAGATCATCTTCCATAGGTGGGTGGGTTTCATTCATTCAGTCAAAGGACTGAATAAAAGAAAAGATCAACACCTTTCTTCCCCAAGAACTCAAGAAGAGTTCTGCCGGCAGACAGCTTTTGCTCTTAAACTGTAGCATCAGCTCTTTCCTAGTCTCCAGTCTGTGGGCTGCCCTGAAGATTTTGGATTGGTCAACTGGCTTAATCATGTGAACCAATTCCTTATAATAAATCTCTTTCTCTGCATGTATACATCCTATTTGTTGTGCTTCTCTAGGGAAATCCTGACAAATAGACTCTCTTGACTTTTATTTTGTTTTCTTATTTTATAGGATAAGAAAATAGGAGTAGATGATTTCCAAAGTTTCCTCTAACAGTGTGAGAAGCTGTTTGAGTCACAACAGCTGGGTTTGGTGGAGTCTAGGATGGCTCAGGCTTGCTCGGTTGAGAAGAGAAGACGTGGAACTGGTTCTGGGGTGGGGAAAGATAATGTACACAGTTTGGAGTGTGAAATGTGTGGAAATCCACGTGGAAGTTTTCAGTGGCCATCTGGATTAGGCTGAGTCCCGGGGTGATGGTGATTCACAGAGAGAAGTTAACAGACACAGCTGCAAGAGTTTTCTCGCTGCACGAAGCCATTCCCAGTGTGTGCGACAGGTGGGTGACCCAGCTTACTGTAATCAGACTCCAGTTTGAAACCCTCTCGTGGAGCCCTCTGCCTGACTCTAGTGAAGTTTCATCTCCAGTGTCCTGGAGGTCATGGCTATGTAACTCCCTCTTCACCAGCTTTTAGGGTGTAAGATGGAAGGCCCCATGAGGAGGAGGATCCCTGGCCCTTCTGTAGTGTGTGAGGTCCCGATGGCTGAGATGGGTTCAGGCAGAGCCCAAGGCACTCGACAAGGCTGGGAGAGGGGTTTGTAACGGAGGCCATGGGTAAACGCTGCACCCCAGCAAAGAGGTGCAGAATGGACCTGCATCTGGTTCTTTCATCCTCAAGTGTCACTCTGGAAATGCAGGGCCCAGCCTGCCCCCTCCCCGACCTGGCTTGAGGACGTGGCACAAGGGCAGTGTGCATCACACAGCGTTAGCTACCCAGGGCAGGACCAAGAGGATGGGCCCGGCCCCCCTGGGCCTTGTACTCTCTCTGTTGTTTCTGTTTTCTTAAAGAGGCCCGAGCACCCAGCAGAGGAAGGGGCCATGGGATGACAGGGTCTTCTCATACCCTGGGGAGCCAGTGTCCCTGGGATCTGAGGGGCAGTGCTGCAGTTTTACAGTCAGACCCAGGCTTGTCCCTCGGCCCTCTCTGCTGCTGGGACCAGGGCAGGCTCCCAGGACTGGAGCGGGAGCTGTCAGAGCAGGAAGGGATGAACTCAGAGGGACTAAACTTGGGCTAAACAAGGAGCTCTTTGGAAGAGTGGGGAGAGGGCAGAGCAGGCCCTCCCTCAGTCACTGGTGGAAATAAATGGATTTGTGAACAAAGAGATCAATCAGAAAAAAATGGAAGTATAAGTATATAGAGCCTCTAAAAAAGCTTTTAGTCAACTCAATCTAACCAAAATGTTTATTGAATGTGGGCAATTATTTCAAGTAATGTCATTATCACTTTAAATCTTCAAATGTTAGAAGTCCTTTTATTATTAGATATTCAAAGAAATGCCTTAGAAGTAAACAAAGCCTGGAGTTATTCCTCAGAGGAAGCAGGTTTATTAAGGGGGAGTGTATTTATGTGTGCTGGAAATTAGAAGGTTTTGAATAATTCAGAGGGGGAATGGAACTTCATTTCCCTCTTGAATGTAGTGTAGTTGGAGGTGATATAAGCTCATGTCTAAAATATTAGTTTAATATGAGAACAAGCCCCTGTGAAGCAGGACGATGTAGCTCATACAGCTTTCCTTGAAATCATAAGCGGTTGTTTGTAATACAGCTCTGTGGTACTTTGATTTTGTTGGTTTTAGACCAGCTGAATCAAGGGATGCAAATACTTCCTTTCAGTGGATTCACTGGCTTAGCCCTGTCTGCTAAGAGAGATTCATATCGATTCCGTGTAATTTAAGATGCTCCACTGGGTGTGCTTGATAACATCGGTGAGGCTGGCAGAGCACACTGGAGCTGAGATTCTACATGGGTGTCAGATGTTAGGTTGAGGAGCAGGGCATCTAGGCAGCCTCAGGAAATTGTTGCTTAGTAATATGGACATTCGGATTTAATTCTTGTCTTTTGCAAAGTCTCACCGGTGAAAAAAGCTCGTGAAAAGGAGGCCAAAGTAGTGACACCTTTTTAGATAAGGGCTAAAATGTATGAGCCAATTTTAGGAAGGCACATGTAGTTCAGAAGCACAGATAAGAAATTGAAACAAATTGACCTCGTTAACAGAGTCCCTCAGTAGCTTCTGGAGCCAAAAACGATTTCTCCCTGCAAACTCCCAGAGGTCAGAGGTGTGAACATGCTTGGTCTCAGCTTGGTGGCAGGGAGGGAGTCTTCTGTGAATCTGGGTTACCACGTGTGATGAAGGCTGAGTCTTCTGGTGGTTCCGTATTTAAGAGTGCCACAACAAAGAGAGGCTGGTTGGGCAGATGAGGGTAGAAGAAAGCCACCTTGTGCCTGCTGTTGGGGGACAGTATGGATGGTACACAGGGTCCCTGCATAGCATTATTGGACCTTTAATGTGGGCACAGTGCCCACTGAAACGTGGGTACATTCAGCAGGTACAGAACCACTGAGTCACCAATGCAAGGTCTGCTTTTTCCATCGTAAGTCAGTTATCTGGATATTTTATGTGAAATTCCCTGGTCGATGCATGTTGGTGATGAATTCAAACCATTACATTGTGAGAGTCAAAAGTAAAATGCTTCTGTAGGACAGAATGGATCGTGCATCTGCCCCTTTGGACCCTGCCATTCTGTCCTAATGAGAGACTTGTGAGGAAGGAAGGCACCAGCTTCTTGCACGTAAAGCTTTGTGAACCAGCTGAGTACTTCACTGTGTCCTTTAGTATTTACTGAGTACCTACTCGACTAGGTACAAAACGTGCATAGACCTGGAGAAACTCCTGCATGGGAGGTGATAGAGGCTGGGCCTTTGCAGGAGCTGGTGTGCTTATGGAATGAATCTTTTCTGTGTGCATAGAGAGAGAGGGTCCATGTCACACAGTGACAGTGGGAGGGTGGTACTGGAAAGTTCAATTGTACCTGGCAACTCAAGGGTTTTAGAGTGACTTAAAAGTTCAGGTTTTGTTGTAAGCGTAAAAGGGACCGCTTAGCAGGGCGGTGACATGATCACATTCACATATTTCACAGTTGACTCCAGTTGCTGCCAAGCAGAAGAGCAAGGTGAAGTAGGAGGGCCACTGCATGTTTGCTTTAAGGACTAAAGAAAATTATATGTTCAAGACCAACGCTGTGTCAGTTTACAAGGTAAGTTATCTGTGCTGCTCTTGGTCATGCAGGATAGAATGTAAGTGAATGGATAGAATGTAAGTGAATGTAAGACCTGTGGGTCTTCTGTGTGTGAGTTACCTTTGCTGACCACCACAAGCTGAGCAAATGTTTTACTTGATTAAGGAGTACATTTTTCCTATTTCATAATCCTTTTCCTACTCTGGACTGGCAGGAGATCTAGACCTAGCTGTGGTCTGTAGTTTCTTCTTTCCTTCACTTCTGTTCAAAGGTCCTAGGGTTAAAGGAAGCAGGTAGGTATACAGGACATCCTCTGGTCACAGATCCATGGCCTCAATGTCAAAGATGTCATGTAGTTTCCTTGGATGAGCCAGCGTGCTGTTTTTGTTCTGGGGAGCCTGTGCATCCTGGGGCCCAGGCAGGGCCTGTCTGCAGTGTGCCTTCCTTCCCCGGTTCTGGGGGCACAGGACAGCTGCCAGCATGAAGCCTACTTGCCTCTACAGACTCCTTCTCTTTTGTGGGCCATGGCCATTTAATTTGGAAGAATCTCTTAGTTTCTTGCTCTTCTCTGTAGATCCCATGGGGATTCCTCCTCTTGCCTTAAATCTCTTCTGTTTCCCTTCCATTTGTTTAAAGACTTGGAAACCAAAACCAGCAAGGAAAATGCCACACTGGCAACTCCTTTTCTCTATAGAGTCGTTAAGCTGCCTAGGAACAGGGACACATCAAGCCTGCGAGGGGAAGATGCGGAAAAGGAAAGTAGAAGAAAAACAAATTAATATTTCAATGGGTAGTTATCCCTGGTGGCACGTTGATGTTACTGTTTTGTTTTAGAGCCAAAAAGGAGCAGAAGTGCGGACTGTGGGGGAGAGGAGGGGAGAAGGGGGAGCCAAGTCCTGCCTGGTGAGAGCAGCCTTTGCCAGCTGGTAGGAGGGAAGAGGAGTGGGCAGTGGAAAAGGAGAGGGTTTCTGATGGCTGTTCACAGAGACAGGAAGATGATAGGAACTTTACACACTGTGAACAGATTCCACACTTGTCATATTTCAAGGAAGGTGTTAATGAATATTTCTTTAACAATTATATTTTTAGTGGTTTACAGCACCTGTGGTAGCTTGGATAATACCTGGTCATTTCTAGGGCTTAGCTGGGCCGTCTGTCTTCTGTCCTCCTAGGTCCTTGGAAGACTTTGATCCTAGTAGCTTTTGTTTTTAATATTCTTTCATTGTGGTAAATTATACAGAACATGAAATTTACTATCTTAATCAGTTTTAAGTATATAGCACAGTGGCATGAAGTGTATTTGTATTGTCGTGCAACCAACACCACCATCTGTCTCTAGAGTTCTTTTTATTTTGCAAAACTGAAACTGTACCCCACTGAACAACAAATAATCATTTCCCTTCTCCCATTTCTGGCAAGTAGGACTGCACTCTGACTATAAATTTAACTACTATAAATGTCTATTACAATGACAATCATACAGTATTTTTCTTTACATGACTGGCATTCTTAGTGCAGCATCCTCCAGGTATGTCTATGCTGTGGCATGTGTTGGAATATTGCTCCTTTTTAAAGCTGAATGATACACCGCTAGCTGCATAGATCACATTTTGTTTATCCACTTAGCTAAAGGTGGACATTGAGGTTGATTCAGTGTTTAACTGTTGTGATTCAAGCCAATGTAGAAATAAGTCTCTGAGACCCTGATTTCAATTCTTTGTGGTATATATGTTTAGAAGTAGAATTGCTGGGTTATATGGTTCTTCTGTTTTTAAGTTTTAGAGTTCCTGTACAATATTTTCCACAGAAACAACCATTTCATGATCATTATGAACAGTGCTTAAGATTCCATTTGTTTATTTTTTGTTGATACTTGTCATTTTTTGTTTTTTAAAATAATAGGTATTATCTTACTGAAAATTTTTGCTTGCATTTCCTTAATGATAAGGATCTTGAGAATATTTGCATGTGCCAGTGCTTATTTTAAATATTCTTCATTCCTCAAGGCAATAATCTAGTCAAGTTCTTTGCTCATTTTTGAGTCTGCTTGTTTCTTTTCTATTGTTTCAGAATTATTTATTCTTGGTATTAATCCCTTATGTATATAATTTATATATATTTTTTTACAAAATATGAATTGCCTTTTTACTCCATTGTTGTGGTGACTGTTGTTATAAAACAGTTTTTGGTTCACAGAAAAATTGGCAGGTAGTGTCTTTTAAATAGAAGTGATTATATAAAGTCCAATTTTCCTATTTTTTTGTTTCTGCATTTTGTAGCATATCCAAGAAATCATTGTTAAGCTTAATATCATGAAGATTTTGCCCTAAAGTTATTTATAATGGAAGTTTCAGATCTCACGTTTGATCCACATTTGCCCTTTGTGAGCTTATTTAATTTAAAAGTTTATTTTCTCTGAATTTATCATGCCTCCCCTGATCTTTTCTGTTAGCACTGTTTGGATGGGATTTCTTTTCCAGTCTTTTCACTTTCAAGTTATGTGTGTCTGCTCAAAAGTGAGTCTCTTGTAAATCTCTTATGGTTGGAATGTATTATTACTACTACTACTACTACTATTATTATTATTATTACTGGTCAAGTCTTCTCCATTGATTTTTTAAAAAATTATTTTAAAAGGAGTAAAACACAATAGTAAAGTGAAACAAAACAGAACAGTAATAGGACAGCAGGAAATCCACAATCATTACCACATTACATATTGTTTTCCTCCAAATAGCTACCCAGACTGCTGGCCCCAGGCCTGCAAAGTGTCACTTCACTTGCTTAGTTATTGTCATCTCAGCCCACGTTGCACCCGGTTTCTTGCGGGTGAGGGGCGCAGAGGGAGGTGGGGATGGCTTTTTTGCTATTTCTCCCTTGCAGAAGACAGGGCCTCTTCTAGCACATAGGGAGGCTGCTCAGCTTCCTTGCTGGTTCTTCCCAACTGACAGGGCCTCCATTGGCACACAGGAGGCTTTTAAACCTGCTAGATCAATCTTTGTCTTTTGATTGGTGAGTTTTATCCATTTACATTTAAAGTATTAGGAAGGACTTCTGTTTTGTTGCTGTTTTCTGGGTCTCCTCTACAACAATTTGTAGCTGTGTTCAATTTTTCAGGATTTCCTTTATTTCAGAACTTTGCTGTGGTGACTGACATATCCTCTCCTCTTCAGAAAGCTCCTCAGCTGCCATTCTGCTACTCAGCCAGAAGTTGCTGAAGTTCCTCCGTAGATAATTCCTTTTTTCCTCTTTTGTTCCTAATTTCCTGTATTTCTGTCCTTTTATATTAAATTTTTTGTAGTCAAACATTTAAATTCCCTTCTCATTTCCTTTATATATATTCAATGACTACTGTTCTTGCGGTTACCGGAGGGATACAGTGAACCCTTGGGTTAAGGTTGGAATATTAGGTTTAACATGTGATCAAAGTCTTGAGTTACAACCACAATGATGGCTACTTGTGCAGTTTTAAGGAAAGACTTTCAGTGGCAGACAAGCGTATATAAGTGTCCATAAGCTTCTTAGTCTGGGCTCAGATGGGCGTATTTATGGACATGATGTTGGTCAGTGCTTTATTCAATCCCTGCAGTTACTGCTATCAACAGGGCCCCAAGAAAGCTAGAAAAGAAGCTCAGGAAGGTTAAAAAAATCACAATTGGAAAGAAGAAAGAAATTGTCGAGAAACATGAACTGGCATTTGTGTGACCCATCTAGCTAATATATACAGCGTGTCAAAGTCCACCATCTCGACAACCTTACAGAGAAAAGATTTGTAGAAGGAAGCTAGTGTTGCTAAAGGTGTTACTCAGATTAGTAAGTCATGATGAACTCTGTTAGATGAGATGGAAAGGATAATATTAGTGTAGATAAACAAAAGGCACATGGCAAGTTATTGTCTGAGTCTATAATTTGAGAAAAAGCTAGGACTATAAATGCAGATCTCGTAAACAGTAATCCATCAATGAGTGATAATGTTGGAACATTTCATGCTAGTAAGGAGCAGCTTCACATTGTAAAGTGAGAACTGGGGATCACAGCATTACTAGGCATTGTGAAACAGCCAGTGCTGATAAAAAGGCTGCTGAAAATTACATACAGCACTTAGAAATGGTGACAATAGAAGTGACTGTTACTCTCATCAAGTTTTCAAGTGTGATGAAACTGGACTTTCCTGAAAGAAAATGCCCAAGAGTTAGACAGTGGTGATGTTGCAGGGAGACAGCAGTGATGTGGAGGAGCTGGTGGAGGAACATACAGAGGAGTTGTCTGCAGAGGAACTTAAGCACCTTCTGGCTGAGTCACAGCAAACCATAGCTGCGGAGCTTTCTGAAAAGCAGGGGATACATCAGTCAGCACAGCGAAGTTCTGACATAAAGGAGATCCTGAAAAATTGGGACAGAGCTACAGACATTTGTAGAGGAGACCTCACAGACACAGCAAAGGCCAATCATTGCATTCACCTGCTTAATGACAGTGTCATGCCATAGTAGAGAACAGAGTTGAAGAAAAGAGAGAAACACAACCTTAGACCAGCTTTTAGTTCTGAAAAGGTTGAGACCTAGTGAGCCAGAAGCAGGGCCTGGTGGGCTTCAGACTCTCCCAAGGGGAGAGAGGACACCAGAGAGCCAGATCCCTGATGTTCTTCTTATGGAAGGGGACTCTCCTTCCAAACAGTAACCACCTCCCGTTCCACCCTCCCTTCCTGCAAGCCAAAGACGTCAACCTGAATGGTGAGTACAGTAGGAAATTGTTGTCTCTGGTAAACTAGGCACATTTTATAACTTTTTGTTGAATACACTTACGCAAATTATTGGTATTTCTGTAAATAATGCACATTATGCAATCTTTTTATTATGAAAAGTTTAAGCAGTGCTTGGGAGTATTATGGAATTATGGATATTTCCTTGTTTCTTTCAGATTTTTTTTCTTGGTGGGGGTATCAGAAATTGAACTCAGGACCTCAGGCTTGCTGGGCAGTGCTGTGCCACTGAGCTGAATCCCCAGCCCAATAATGTCCACTTTCAGGTTTTTTTTTCTGGATGTCTATTATTTTGTATAGGAAAAATAGTCTTGACTTACAGTGAATTTGAGTTACAGCCAGCCCTTATGAATGAATTGAGTTTGTTAAGTGAAGGATCCACTGTATCATCCTAAGTTTATGACACTCTAACTTGAATTTATATCATCTTAAATATGTAATATTAAAATTCTGTTCCTTTATAGCTTTGCCTTCATCTATTTCAGTTGCTGATATCACAGAATTCCATATTTATACATTATATGTCTAACTATATCAATAGTACTTTTTAAAATGTACTTTTATGTAGACAAGCAAATGCAGCATGAGAAACTGAAGTTACTATAATCCTACTATTGTACTTACCTATGTATTGGTCTTTCCAGTGATTTTTATTTCTTCATACAGATTGGAGTTCTTGGCTAATCTTCATTTCAGCTTGTTGGATTCTCTTTAGCATTTCTTGTGGGCTCCATCTAATGGTAATGGATTCCCTTGACTTTTATTTATCTAAAAATATCTTAATTTCTTCCGTATTTTCAAAGAATGGTTTTTGTCAGCTCTAAGTTTCTTGGTTGACAGTGTTTTTATCTTAGCACTTGGAATATACCAGCTCATTGTCCCACTGGCCTCCAATAATTCTAATAAGAAATTTCAGAATTATTGTTGAGAATCCACTTTTGATGAGTCATTATTCCCATATCACTTTCAAGATTCTCTTTGACTTTGGTGTCTCTTGACATAGTTCTCTTAGAGTTTATCTTACTTGGAATTTGTTGAACTTACTGGATATTTATATTCAGTAGATTCATAAATTTTGGGTAATTTGGGGGCACTTCTTATTCAGTCTCTCTGTCTCTATCTCTGTCTTTGTCTCTCTCTCTCTCTCTCTCTCTCTCTCTCTCTCTCTCCCTCTCTCTCTCACACACACACACACACGCATAATACATATGTTGGTCTGTGTGTTAGCGTCCTACAGGATCCTTAGACTCTCTTTATTTTTCTTCAACCTTTTTTCTTTTTCTGAGTCTCAATAATTTTTATTTTGCTAGCTTCAGCTGTACTGTTTGTATCTTATTCTTGCTCTCTAGTGAGCTTTTAATTTTAGTCACTATACTTTTCAGGCCCAGAAGTTCTTGGTCTTCTTTAAAATTTTTATTTACTGATATTTCAGTTTTGTTCATACACAGTTTTTTGCTTTCTTTGTTTTATTTTAGTTCTTTGAGCATCTTTAAAACAGTTTGAAAGCCTTTGTCTAGTAGAGCTGTCATCAGGTCTTTTTCATGGTATATTTATTTTATTTTATTTTTTCCTTTGTTTTTTGTCTATGTGTCTTATGACTTTTTTCTTATTGAAAATTGAACATGTGACTATAATAATTTGGTAACTCGGCAATTCAGACTTGTCCCCTTCCTCAGGGTTGCTGATGCTGTTTTAATCACTGAAGGCTGTCTGTCTGCTTAAGATTAGCCTGAGGTACAGGCAGGAGTTTTTTCAAAGCATGCACCTTTGCCTGGACATGCACAATGTCTCTCTAGCTTCCCCTGTATAATCAGTTGCTTTCACATGTCCTAGTCTTCAATGGCTCCTGGATTGGAAAAAAGATAAAAATGAAGGATCTAAAAACCTGGCTTCTTAAATCCCCTGGAAATTAATTTTGCTAAAGGTAAATGAGCTTACCCCAGCGAGGCGAGGTACAACGATAGTGGCTGCTGCCTCTGCATCTGCATTTCATGACTAAAAGCAGCAGTCAGTCATCAGACCCTGAACCTTAATACTTGGAGGACAGAGACTATCTGCTGCCACCAGTGCAACCAGTCTGATCCTGGAACATGTGCATGGCTACCTGCTACTGGACCTGTGCACAAGGAATGGGTAGCTGCTCCCGAGCTCCGATCCGAAGCTGACTGTAATTCCCCATGAGTTTTACTGTCCAAGGCTTTCCCGAATGCCGCAAACCTTAGGCAATAGACTGGATGGTTACAAACAGATTCTACCAATGTCATTGCTGTGTGGATGGAGAGGTGGATTCCTGGTATCTTTCTGGAATCCTCTTTATCAACACCCATGCTACCACAGCAGAACACCTACCGCAATGTCTGTAGGTTGTCAGCATCTTTTGGTTAGTGAGTTTGCCTCTCCTAAATGACTCAAAGCTCTTTGGGGAGTTAAAGTATCTTGCAAGGAGATAGTTGAGCTGTTCTGTAGCTTTCTGAAAGATGACGCTTGAGAAGAGATTTAAAGATTACTTTACCTATCTATTTTCTATTCCCTTTTTGGGGAATTTACAAGTTGACAATGTCCTATTCTTGATGGCTTCTTCCTGTTGGATTTAGCCATGTGTATCTTTGATACCTTAGATGCAAGTAGGAAGAAAGTGAAGAACGAAGAAAGATGGAAAGTGCAAAATTCCATTTGGATTCCTCTTCTTCTCCTAGTACTGCCCTGGTGGCCTTATCTCCCCATTCAGCTGTGTTTCACAAATGGGTTCTTTATTCTGCCTTCCTCATGCCATAGCCCACTGCAGCATGGCTGGGACCCCACTGGAATTATATTTGTCAAAGTCCATAAGAACTTCTGATGCAAAATCCAATGAGACATTTTCAGCCTCACCCCTACCCCACCTTTTTTAATTTTGAAGGTAGTAGAAATACAACAGAATGAGACAGAACAAAGCCAATTGAGACAGTGCAGTGACTTTGGTACAGAACTTCACAGCAGGTTACCGGGATAACAGTAATTGGTACCGTAGTATGTCTCATTATCTTCACAATATTGTCTAGTCAATTAAGTATAGCAAAATCAAACCAAAGGCTGAATATTATAAAATCAATCGAAAGAGAATATTGAATAGAGTAAAGCAATGAATCATAATGAAACAAAACTGAAAACAATACTTGCTTTCAAAGAGAAGATAGAGGAGACTCCATATTTGCTATGTTGCATACAGTCATCCTGCCAAGAGATGCTCAGACCTCTGTCCCCAGTTGCTAATGGGGGTGGGGGTGGGATGTTTCAGTAGTCTCAAGAGACACTACTGGGTCTCCTCCTGGCTCAGCCAGAGGAAGGCGCGTACCAAGAGGGCGGGCGAATTGCTTCTTTGTGCAGGCTCCTGGGTTCCACCATGGCTGTGGCCAGATCTTGGGGCCCTTCTCTGGTTTTTCTCTGGCTCCCACTTGAGGGAGGTGCTTACCAAGAGGGCGGGCGAATTGCTTCCCCTACCCCACCTTTTTAACTTAACCTTCGGCAGCATGTGATAGCTGTTACTTGAACTTCTGGTTACTTTTGCATCTGTCTGCTAGGGCTGATTCTGTTAGTTTTTTGTTCCTAACCTTCTGTCTATTCTTTCTCATTCTCCTTTGTAGACTTCTCTTTTGTTTTAAAAGGCTCAGTCATAAACCCCCTTCTGTTTTCCTGCTGTATGCATGAGCTGGATGGTTTTAATTTTTAAAATCTATTTGCATGGTTTAAATAACTATCCATAAACTGAGGACTTCCAAGTTTATATTTCCAGCTGGTACATCCTAAAATTTTATGAGATCCTATATGGAAGTGTTTTTCTAGTATTCTGATTAAACATCTACTATACACCTTGGTTTCGGCAGCTCCCACCCAGCCTTTCCTGCAGAGTTTTCTACCTCGTTTGTGGGAGCTTTCTTATCTTAGCCATCGCCTCAAGTCTGGACCTGGTGTCAGCCTCACTCTCACCAGGTTTTGCCAATTATGCCTCCTAAATAGCCACTTGCCGGTCCACTCCACTTTCTGCTGCCACTGTTCTCTCTCTGCTGGGCTCCTCTATCAGCCTTCAATCACTTCTTATTTTTTCCTTCTTCCTACCCTGCCCTCCCTGTCCTAGTATAGCTGGCAGTCACAGCTGTATTTCCAAAGTGCAGAACTGATGGTGCCATAGCTCTGCTGAATGCTTGCCAGCAGCTGTCTGTGGCCCTTGGAATAGGCTTAGGCTCCGTCACATGAGCTCCCATGCCCTTGTTCATATGCCAGCATTCATTTCTATTTTTCTCTTACAGCATTTGCTTGGACCACATGGAATGGGTTTCCTTGTGATGCTTAGCATAAGAACTTTTGGTTTTTTTGCTGATAGGAGATGAGGGACATCACAGAGGTTAGGAGAGAGGAATCCTGTGATATAATTTGCACTTTTAAAAGACCCTCTGACTGTAGGGCTCAGAATTGAGTAAGGGAGGAACTGGAAGACCATTCAGGCTGTTGTTCCCAGTATCACACTGCAAGAAGATGGCAGTGGCTACTGGTGCTGGCTTTGGATGGAGGTAGACAAAGCTAGACAGATGTTCGATTTGTTGAAAGCCTACCTGATAGCACTTGTGACAGGTTGTGCTTGTACTGTGAGAGAATGAGGAGTTGGAAAAGAGAGCTTGCTGTCAGCTAAAATGAAAGCAGACCACGGGCTGCGCTGTTTTTGATGAGGTGGAGGCAGTGAGTGGGAAGATCTCCAGCTTAGCTTTTTTTCTCATCAGCTTAGTTTTGAGATCTCTTTCACATCTATGCTGATGTGATAGCAATATAATGACCCCCAAATATGTCTGTGTCCTAATTCCTGGGATATAGTATCTCATATAGCAAGAGAGACTTCGTAGATTTGATGAAGTCAAGGATATTGAGATGGAAGTGTATCCTGGATTAACTAGATAGGTCCAATGAAATCACAAGGGTCTTCATAGGAAGGAGATAGGCATGTCAAAGACAGAGAAATAGATATGATGACTGATGAGGAAGTTGGAATGATAGAGAAAGAGACCACAAGCTAAGCAATGCAGTTGGCTTCTACTTTGTGAAATCTATCTTTTCAGCTTTTCATTTGAAAAGGCATGGGGAAGAGTTTCCTCTGAAATCTGTAGAGTGAGCACATCCCTGCCAGCACTTTGATTTTAGCACTTTAAGACACATTTCAATCTTCTGACCCTTAGAATTGCTTGATAATCAATTTGTATTGTCTTAAGCAATTATATTGCGGCAATTTATTACAGCATCAGTTATGAAACTAATACAGTAGAGATGTTGAACGGCTGTATTATATGTCTGGAGTTCTGGGGACTTCTACCTTCTCTTAACTTCAGCTATTACTCATCTCTAGTCGAAATAGTGGTGGTTTTCTGGCAGCCTCAGCTATCTTAACAGAGAAAATCTTGGAACAGTTTTTAGAGTAGGTTAAGCACATTTCTCACACTTTGCAATACAGTTTCCCTACCCTTCATGGTGGCTGCTGCCCACACCATAATTGATATCCTGTGTACCTCTGTGCTGCATACTTTTTGCTTTAGTGATGGTTGCAAGATGTACTGCTTAAATAACATCAGGGAAAAAATGCAGAGAAAATTGAAGTAAAAGAGATTAAGGGCTCCAGTACACTTATGCCTGAGTTAATAGTTAAGGAACAAATGGATTTATAAACCACAGTAGTTAATCTCTAAGACTACCACTCTATTACAGAAGTCTAATGACTGATATATAATGGTCACTGTGAAAAATTTACCTTAGTGTTAATATACTTTCAGAAAATAGAAATTGTACAGTATATTTTACAACCTATTTCTTAACATAATTCAAATTTTTAGTGCTTTGCCTCTTAGATGTATTTCAGTTGCTAGAAAATTAACTTATATGGAACACTTAATTCCCCAGAGTCACTGAATTTTAGCAGTAGATAAATTCACAAAGAGTAATGTGAGTGAGTCAGATAATTCATGGTTAATCTCTAATTGTGCTCAGACCTGATTGTGAAAGCCTTTATCTACAGAATTGTAAATAACTAAAAGCTGAGGCTGTCTAAGAGCAACACTCTGGAAGTTCACTCCCCCATGTTAAATCTGAAGCAGTGAGTTTGCTGTAGCATATGAGATGATATTTTAATATTTCTTCAGCAAATTTATATCTTGCTCACTGGGTACTCATGTATTCCATAAATCTTGCATATATTGACTGATTTTCATTCTTATAAAAATAACCCCCTGAGTGAAGCACTGTTATTGTTCCCAGTTTATAGAGGTAGACCTGAGACCAAAGAGATCAAGCAGTGAACTCAGATTCCTCCAGCTGATAAGTGGAGATTCAGATCTGTGGAGGCAGTGCTCTTAAACATACTCTGTGCTGCTATCAGTAGAGCTCTCCAGCTATATTTTAAATCACCTCTTCTACACCTCTAAAATGTGGTTCATGCAGAAGGTGTTAATGGAATTTCTCTTTAAAACTTTTTGTCTAGGACCACACCCTCTCCTTTGGCATGGTCTGGCTCCTTTTTCTTTCTGACTCTTTAACTCTAACACCGTTCACAAAGCACTGCCTCACCAGGGATCATTTTTCTGATTTAAAATTTTGTACCATTTTGTCCAGGGATGGTGCTCATGCCTGTGATTTCAACTCAAGAGGGTGAGACAAGGAAACCATAAGTTAAAGGTCAACCTGGGCAACTTGTCAAGACCCTGTCTGAACACTGAAAAAAATGCAGAGGATTTGGTATGCAGCTTAGTGGAAGAGAAGTAAAAAAAAATGGTTCTGTTTTCCCATATCCTAAGTTATCGCTACCTTGCTGCTTTTTGTGATGTTTTTATCATTTAAGATTCTTGGTTGTGAATCAGAGAAACCTTGTCTGGTAATTTTGAGCAGAAGAGAAAGGCTGCGGATGATCTCAGAATGGTGATCAAGAGCCGAGGAGCCTCAGACAGAAACAGCAGGACCAGCCCAGCTTGATGCTCCACCCTGGATCGCTCTGCTTCTGGCTGGGCTGCTGCTGCTGTTCGTAACAGCAGCTAAAGCTGCCAGTCAGTGGGCCTGTTCCACATCACCGCATCACATCTCATCGTCACCACGGTCTTTGAGTCATGGGTTCATGATTCAAAATCCAAATGGCTGCAAACATTTGACTATGCCTGGCTGGTTTCCTAGGAGCAGCAAGGAGCAGGAATTCTCATTTTGCTTCTTTAATGGAATGTAGACTGCTTGCCTCTGCCCAAACTGACAACATTGGTGTGGTTACCAACAGCCAAAAAACAATGAGAAATATCCCTAGAGCAGTGTTGCTGTGACGTTTTTGCCTGCAACTGAAAAAGGATATGCATGTGTGCATATGTAAGTGCTCACACACACACATGCCCATATACAGCACATTTAACTGAAAAGGATTTCAGGGAAGAAATCTTACCCATGGAAATGTGATCAAAAGATATTTTCTAATATGGTCTCATTTCTTAAAATACCAATCATGACTACTACATTGATTTGAGATGGAAAAATCTTACTCAAGAGTGTCCTCCACATAGTATATTAAAAATACTCCTAACAGGTAGTTTTACCCATGAAATATGTGTCCTACAGAGAAACCTTTCTGCAATTCTGGCCCTTAAGTGAATGTTGGCAAAGTAGAGCCTTGAAGCTTGGCATTCATTACCTTGAGTACAAAGTAGGCAGAAATGAGAAGAGAATATGAATCTGTGAAAAAGCAGCACTTTGTACTTCCCAAACAGAGTATGTGATTATATCATCAAAAGCACCAGATACACTGCTTCAGTATGTTTGTTTATAGAGTATGCTAGCAAAATTCAAATCATTAAAAGTTGCTGGAAAGTATTGAATTTTAGTTTTTGGTACCTATAAAACAGTAATGTTTCTTTTAGCAAATATGAACTGAGAAGTTGTCCTTGGTGAGGCCTACATCATGTTATACAAGACTCAGTGGTGACGGAGAACTAGACTCCTTGTCTCCAGGCTGAAAGTCTAGGTGAGAAAAGCATGTAGAGAAGGAGAAAGAGAATGATGGAGGACTGACAGGAGGTGTAGTAATTCAGAGGAAACTGAGTGTCCTGTTTCTGGTGAGCAGGTTCTATGGAGCAAAGTGGACAGTAAAGCCTGTAAGAGAGCGGGACCTCTTTGTCACCTGCAGCCTGTGAAGCCATAGGGTTCTGCATGAGTTTACAGGCTTCCTTTGGCACCCAGCTGATTCCCAGTTCACATATAAGGAGTGGATTGACCTTGTTTTGGAGCAGAGTTCCTGTAGACTTCTCATGAGAGCTCAGTACTGTGGATATGGCCTCCCTCACAGGCCTTTTTGCGGCTGAGAGGTATGGGAGCTTGGAAGAAATAGTGCCAGCCCATCAGCCAGAGTGGTGAGAAAACTCACAGACATGGCTTTGATTATACCTATCTCTGAATCTAAAACTGAATTCAGCTATATTTTGCTGAGTATCTATTAAATAAAATTCTGGGACTAGTAGGGAATCTACAGATACTATCAGGCATGAACTTGACTGCTCCATGCATAAAAGAGGTCAAGAAGGAAAGGGATGAAGGCTATGTAGAAATAACCATGAATAGGAGAGACAAAAGAAGATAATCACCGTAGAGAGGCACAGAGAAAGTATAGCTAGTAGTCTTAGCGACAACCAAGTAATGAACTCCAGATTGACTTTGGCCTTGTTGTGTTTTATGTGTTACTCTTCTGTAGTCATGATACCAGTATCATGGAAATCTGCTCTTTCCTTTATGTAATTAACCTAGTGCTAGTAAGCATAGTAAACTGTATTCATCAAAGCACTTACGTGTACTGAAACCACTAACCACAGAGTTTGCTTTCTAGAAACATGTACCATGGAGATAATGCTGAAAAGCAGTAGTACTATTTCTTCTGTTTTTGTAAGCTGGAACTATTTCTGTGTCCTGGAAGATGGCCCATAGTAACCATTCTTTTCTTGCTGATGATAGCCAATTCTTATAAAGATGAAATTCTGCCTGAAGGACGCTTGCACCAGTCCCTTACTATATAAAGAGTGAGTCTCTGGAAGAGACTGAGCTTATCATGGGTTCAGAGGCTGTATACATTTTGGAATGCAAAGAGGGGATGGCATAATCAGAGAGCAGATGGATGTGAAGGCAACTTAAGAGCTGCGGTTAGGAATCAGCAGAGGAAAGGACAAGGTACTCGGGAGGAGGCTCCACAGCATGCCAAAGGGAGGTGCAGAGAGGGCTCCATGCTGTAGCAGATGTTGTTGGAAACAAGAAAAAAGCAAATAACAACAAAAGGGGTTTTTACATGTGCAGGCATTACTGCCTTCTGAGGCTCAGTCAACCATGTGATAATGAGCGTGTGTCTATTTTTTGATGCAGTGACATAATACTACCATTGATGTAACCGTGTGGCAGTGAGTCTGCCTCTTCTTTGATGCTACCATTTATTTATACCCATTATTTACACCATAATGCTACTGTTTATTTATACCCACCAGGTGATGTGTGTGTTGTGTGTTTTTTCCCTAAGCCTCGCAACAAAGGTCTAACGCACTGTTTCAGCTGCATTAAGATGTGAGAATGACACAGGATGAGGTTAGTGTGTGTTTATTTTGAGAAGGGTGAGACTGCCATTCAAAGCCAAAGGTGCCCTGTCTTCTTAGCCTTATGTTAGCATACTTTCCTGTCTCCGCCCTCTGTTGGTGGAAGCCACTGTGAAGGTGTTCTGGGAGGACCAACCATGGACAGATGGTTTTAAACTTTGCGGCCATGACAGAGAGAGACCTTGTCCGCTTCCTGAGGGGACACACAGGGGGATGCAGAGCCGTGCTGAGTTGCCCCAAGGTCACTAAAACGTCTTAAAATTTGCTTTGCAGGTGTCAAAGCACACGTCTCTCTTCAGACATTGGTTTGATCTTCAGCCAGCTAGCTCAGAATTTCTTCAGTCAAGCATAGAAGGGAGTCAGGTCTTCATTGGCAGCGCACCCACTGGGGCATGCAGGGCCTTCTCCTCCCAGACCAGAGTCTCCTCCTGACCCGGTTTCACATCTGGGCGTCCTGCCGTTTTGGCGGGAACCTCCCCACTGGAGGGCTTCAGGGACCTCCCCTCATCTCCCAAACTTTAAATTTCAGTTCATCCTAGAAAAGCCACAGAGACAATCTTTTTAATGTATTAAAATGATTTAAATCTTCAGACTTTGATTTTTCCTTCATCTTAAAATAGTGATTTTAAATTTCTAAACATATTAGAGTGATAAAAGGCTTCTAACAAGAAATCAAAATACCCTGTTCTCCCTTCCTGTTGCAAGTTCTCCTCAAAGGCTACAGATTTCAAATAATTCGGCTGTAATTTTTTAGTATCTAACTCCAGTCTTCTAAGAATGTGCTATACATATATATCAATATATATCTATATAACTCTCTCTCCATATATATACATAGTTTTTTAAAAATACATTTTGGTCACGTGAAGGTTTCTCATCGCAGCTGTAGGCAGCTCTGCCTTCTCCCTGCATCCCTCTGCTCAGTTTCTCTTTTATTAAAGAATTCCAAAATTTGGTTACATCAGCACCAGCTATTTACATCATATTACTATGACTTGCAGTTCGCTGGTGACTCTCATCAAGATACTCTGCTGATTCACTTCTTATGTAGCTTTTTAAAAAGCTTTTTCCTCTATGGTTAGCAAATGACACCTGAGGCAGACATTGCTCCTGCTGTCCATCGGCCACTTCCCTTTCCTTGTTGCTGGCTGAATCCTGGTGGTGTTACTGCGTCCAAGCCTTAGCTGCCTGACTCCCCGATTGCTGGATTGCTGGTTATGCCAGCCCCTTCACCGGGGCCCCTGGCATTCTCTGTGCTTCAGGGGAAAGCCTCCACAAGTTTGATCGTAGAGAAATAAACAAAGCTGAAGTAGCTGCTTCTGTCAATTGGGAAGGAGTTCTCAGTCCGCAGCACACTTGCTGAGTATAAACGCCCAGACACACCAGTTTCTCACAGGATCTGATTTTCAGAGTCTTTTGCCTCAGTCTGTGCTGACTCATCTCTAGCTTTGGCCACCACCTGTTTCTGTCCTGGCTTCTCTGTCATCTTGCTTCACTTACATCATTCACTTGAAGAAACATATTCTTTAGAGATTCAGAAAATGTACACATGCAATCATTTGCTGTGTAGTGGCAATTATACATAGTCCTGTGAGGTTGTCTCTCAAGTTCTACACAAAATCATAGGCAGCATAAGTCCCAGATGTGGGGCTATTGCTTAAACTAAATTCCAAGAATAAATAATCCTGAAATTCTCTAGCAGAATGATTGTCCATCAGAATTTATTCCATGTATAGTCCTGTACTGAATAATGACATTTCAGTTAATGATGTAGCATGTATACAGTGGTAGTTTCATGAGATTATAGCAGCTAATGACATAGAAGCCATTGGAGTTTGAGTGAGTACATTTTACAATGTTTTCACAATGATGAAATCACCTAATAATGGATTTCTCAGAATGTACTTGTTGTTATGCCAACCATAACTGTACTTGAATTATTTCATATTTGAAAATGTATTCTGTACTTGTTCTTGAGGGTAATTTAGCAAAGTATAGAATTCTTGGTGAAAATCATGGTTTCCCGCAATGTTTTAATGGCTCCCAACTTCAAATACTCATTGTACTTTTTGTCAGTATGATTCCTTTTATTTGTGATCTATTTTATCTCTGGAAGATTTAGAACTTTTTCATTATTTCTAGAGCACTGCAATTACTTGATATGCTGCTTTACCACATGCCAATTTTTATTTTCTTTGCTCTTGCTGGACTTTTTAAATGTGGAGATTTATGTTTTTCAATGTTGAAAATTTTCTCATTTTGTTTTGTTGGTAATTTTCTCTCCTTTTCCCCCCTTATACATCCATTAGAATTTAGAGCTTCAGATTGGTCTTCTATTTTATACTTTTCTATCTTTTTTTTGAAAGGAGAAATTTTCTTACACTTTACCTTTATAGCTTTTAATTCTTTCTGTTGATTTTTATATTTCAGTTGTGGTATTTTTATTTTTAAGTTTAAATTAATTCTCAGACTCTACTGTACCACTTTACACTTTTTTCACAGATACTATTTTTCAGAAAGAATAAACTAAAAATTGTAAATGTTTTTTTCTACAAACTGGAGAGTAAATTTTAAAAAGTTGGTAGAGCCATTTAATGGAATATTACTTAGCAATAAAAAGAAATTATTAATAATGTGATAATATGGATAAATCTTTGTAATATGAATTTTACTAGTGTTAATGTAATGTACTCTATCAAATTAATTGTTATTAAATTAATATAACAATATTAGGAATATTTTCATCAGTGTATATTTACAACACAATAGCTCCACTTGTTTTGGGTAATTTATATATATTTTATATATATATATGTATATGTATATACACATATATACATATATCTTGGTCATTTTTGAACCTTTTACCTTTCCCTCTTCACCCTCCCCTTCCTCCTGATTCTCTTCCCTATCATCCAATAAATAGGCTGTCTCCCTGTTTCCTATCATCTTGCCTTTATTTTTGCTTTATTTTACTTTTCTCCAGTAATATTCATAATTTAATGTTATTGTCTAGGTTAATCCATACCAGAAGTAAAAGAAGCCAGATTTAAAAGATGGTGTGCTGTATGGTTGTATCTATATAGCAATCTTGGAAAGAAACCCATAGGGGTGGAGAACAAATCAGTATGTGTAGTGACTTCAAGGAGGAACTGTTTACAAAAGGGTAAAAATATTGTCATGGTGCCCAGCTCTTCTCTATCCTGATTGTGCTGATGCTTTCTCTATGCTTTTGTCAAAACTCACAGACTTTCAGACCAAAAGGAATAGATGTGTTGTATGTAAATTAACACATAACTTTAAAAAAGTTTTCTTTTTTCTGTACATTTTAATGCTATTTTTTTATTTGAAATCTTCCTTACATATTTAGAATATTTTAGCTGTTCACTTACATTTAAGAATGAATGCAATTGATTGAATCTGGGGCCACATGTTAAGCACGTTTACTCCAAGTTAAGTATTAAGGGTATGGAAAGTGAAAGCTATACAGTATTCACGCACACACACACACACACACACACACACACGTGCACACATATACACACCCCTCTGCATATAGATGAAATGCCAGGCAAAGAAGGCAAAGAAGTAGTAAATCACTGCTTAGCATTTTTCTCTCTCCTGAATCAATTATCTGTTTATGCTTCAGTACCTCTTGAGTTTGTCTCCCTATTTCTCCTCTCAGCTCCTTGGAATCAAAATCTGATTTTTGGTGAAAAATGGAGACTTGACATCATTTCTTCAGTGTCACCTTATTCTTTTCACATTGTCAAAACGTTGTGTTTGGAGGTAGCCCCCTGGGTGGAGGAAGTAGGTTATTGAGGCTGTGTCTTTAAGGAGTTTATCATATCATGTTCCCAGCCCCTTCCTCTCTGGCTCTTCCCCTGTGCTTTCATTTACCATGCAGTTCTGCCGTGATCTGTCTACTTTGGAACCAGCTGACTATGGCCCAAACCCTTTGGCACTATGGACCAAAAGAAACTCTTCTGCATTTGGGCTGTGTACATTAGGTATTTTTGTCCTCGTGTTGGACAACTAATGCATACATCAGTCTCGGGGATATGCTGTCTCGGGGATTCTATTTTCTTCCTTTCTTTCCAAGTATGGTCTCAGCCCATGGGGCATTGGGCCTTTGGGGGCTAGTTTCATATATATTCCTGCCTTTGGGGTTAGGAAGGCCTCCCACTGTGGGATCTTAGGACCTCGTGTTCAGCCTTTGGGTCTGCTGGAGAAGCTCTGCCCCTTACTGGGAGAGGTTTTCTTCTGATTTACTTAACTGTGTTGTAATTTGTGTTGATATCAGAGTGGTCCCATCAAGAGCTCTGAGGAACAGAATTTCTGGTTTCTCCTCTTCAGAAGTGTCCTCACATTTTGGTGAGAAAGAGCCTTGCTATAGTTTGGACATTAAGCGCCGCCCCCCACTCGCAAGTCGCCTGTGTGACCTTGGTCCCCAGGGTGTGCTATCGGAAAGTGAAATATAGAACCTTGTGGGAGGTCTTTAGGTCATTGGGGACATTCCTTCCAAAGGAGTATGAGACTCCACTCCTTTCCTTCTAGCTATTGCCCGGCTGGTGATGTAAGCAGTTGTTCTGCTGCACATCACTGCGGACCCCTGTCATGTGCCATTGTAATGCAGTGGGGATGCCTGATGTAATTCTAGAATCATGAGCCAAAATGACCCACTCTCTTCATACATTAATTGCTTCAGGTATTTCATTGTGATAACAAAACTAACCAGCAGAAGCCCACAGATTAGACCTGGAATAGATCCTCTCTCATTTGCGAGTGTATACACATGCCTGACTTGGCGTTTGACAGAGGAGTGCCTGGGTTGCTGCTGCCCTGAAGTGAGGAGCCATCTCCTGGCTCAGGTACTTCCTGTAGGTGTCAGGATGGCAGGCCATGGAGGGCACGTTAGCACCCATGGTTCTCTTCCCATGCCTAACCCGTAGGTACACCAGTCATATGTGTAAGGTGTGATTGCCAGTCACTGCATAGAGTTGATCAATTAGCTCTTAAGTGGTTTTGTCTAACAGATGGTAAGTATAAGCATTATGGCATTTCTTTAAGATTCTTTATTAAAATTCGAGTAATTCATATTATTTAACAGTGAATTTGTAA
>PVJX010017970.1:0-37389 GCA_004027295.1 Dolichotis patagonum
ACTTTTTCTCTAAATTAACATAGTCTGTTACTTGGAAAAGTCCTTGAACCCTTCCCCAAGGTCCTGCTCAGTTTCCTGCGTTTTCCACTCTAACCCCTTCCTTGTTGGAAAAACTAAATAAATACGGGCGCCCAGAGGCATCCTTGTCTCAGCCCCCAGAGTCTCCAACTCTGCACAGGGTTCTGATCCTCCCGGAGCCCTAAAATCACACCACTTGTCTCATTTATTTAAGCCTTCACTGTACACTCGTTTGCGAGACTGGGGATCTTGGCCAGGTCCCTGATAACCCCAGCACTTGGGAGGCTGAGGCAGGAGGATGGTTGTGAGTTCTAGACCAGCCTGGGCTGCAAAGTGAGTTCAAGGCCAGCCTGAACTGCATAGTGAGACCCTGTCTCAAAAAGACATTCAAAGAAAAGAAAAGTACAATTCAAAAATCATGTCTTTTACTGCATGTAAAATATCATTCAATTAATGACTGACTTTTAAAATCCCTTCCTTGGAGATAAATGCTCTGTAAGAAGCTGCACACAGTTAAGGCAGACTTAGTGGTACTCTGAGAGGCTGAGGCAGGGAAGATTGCAGGTTCGAGCCCAGCCTCATGACTTAGTGAGTAGGGGAAACTTGTCTTAAAACAACAAAAACATAAAAATGTTTCTGGAGATATAGTTCAGTGTGAAAACATGAAATTCAGTTCTAAGTACTGAAAACAAAACAAAACAAACAAAAAACCCTACATATTTCAAGGGTAGAACTTGATGAGTTGTGGATTAGTATATACTCATGAAAAGACAAACACCAACAAGGCCATGAACAGACCCATCACCTTTTGAATTTTCTCCCCCCCTCTTTTTCTTCCTCCTCCCCATCTACTTCCTCCTCCTCCTCCTTCTCACATTTTGCATATAAGAATATTTGACCCAAGACCTACGTTCCTGTGTTTGTTGTGGTATTATTTACAGTAACAAAGATATGAAAGCAATCCCAACATCCAGCAAAAGATGAATGGATAAGGGAAATATGGGACATACACTGTATATATAATGAAATATTAGTCAACCCTAAAAAAGACAGAAATTCTGCCCTTTGTGACCACATGAGTGAATCTCATGGGTTTGATGCTAAGTGAAACGAGGCATAAAAAAGACAAAATACTGTACAACTCACTTCGACATGAGGTCTAAAAAAGTCAAAAACTTAGAAACAGAGATTCAAGAAGAAATGAAGAAGTAGAGGCCAAAGTACATGAAGCATCAGTTTTGCAAGATAAAGTGTACAGATCTGATACATAACATAGTATCTGTAGTTTCAATATTGTACACATAAAAGACATTTTCTTGTGTGCATGGAACTAAGAGCTGAACCCAAGGTCTTACCTCTAAATTATATCACCAGCTTTTCAAATAATTTTGAGACAGGGTCTCACTCAATTGCTAAGTTTACCAGGCTAGACTTTAACTTGTGACCCTCCTGCCTCAGCCTCTTGGAGAGCTGGGATTGCAGGCATGCACATCACTACCGGCTATGGCTTTTCTTATTTTTTTTCCATAAAAGTGAATATGATTACATTTGAACATATAATAATCATACATTTTTAACAACGGGAGCTTATCTTTTTGTTTATGCCTGTGACAACTATACTCTTCAATACAGAGTCTAGTAGGAACAAGATATTTTATATTTATGGAAGAGGAAAGAAAAGAAAAACTGGAGAGAAGAAGGTGGGAGAGATGGGGTAATACAAAAACAGTTCCAGAACCAATTAAAAAACAGAAGCTGACATAAAGACTGTTAGGGGCTTGGGAATCTCACTCAGTGGGGTAGTACTTGCAATGTGAGGTCCTGTCTTAGTGAAATGTATTTTACAAGGAGCATTCCAGTGCACATTGACTATTCCAAAGTATACTTTTTATCTCATAGTATCAAGTTATTTCAGTACAGAAAATATAACCTGGTATTTTATCCTTTTTAGCTCAGAATTTTTAAATTAAGTTTAGTGGTATAGTTTAGATATATGTAATGCTCACAGTCATCATAGGTACATCAGTTTGTACCTGTCTATAATATACCTTCCCCTCTTTCAATCCTTTATCCTCCCCTTATTTACAAAGCTTTGTTGCACATTTATCCTTCTTTTATTTTTTTTCTTTTTCCTTCCTTCCCTTCCTCCTCCACCCTCTCCAGTTCCTCTTCTGAGATTCCCTCTCACTCCAGAAAGAATATTACCAAGAAATCAACCAGCAGCAAATGCTGGTGGGACTGTGAGGGAAAAGCAACCCTTCTCCACTGTTGGTGCAACCACTGTGGAAATGAGCGTGGGGATTTTGCTTCAGCTACTCCCCTTCTGGGTATTTTTCTGAAAGAATAAAAATCATCATATCACAGTGGTATATGCACACCCATGTTCATAGCAGCACAATTTGTAACAGCTAAATCTTGGAAACAACCGAAATGCTTAACAAACAAGGAATGGATAAAAAAAGATATTTTTTTAATACAATGGAGTACTACTGTGCCATAAAAATGATAAATTGAGACATTTCTAGGTAAAGAGATGCACATTGAGACCTTGCTCTTCAGGGACATAAATCAGACACACGTGTGAATATCACCTTGTTTCTCTGGTATGGGAAACCAAAGGCGTAAGTAGGAATCACAGTATATGAAGTCCAGGTTGTGAAATAGGGAGAAGTTATACACATTCGTATAACAAAAAGTTAAAGTGTGCAAAAAATACCTGCATGGGGACTCTTCCTAAAGAGCATCTTGCTACGCACCGTACTGCCATGTGTCGCTCCCATCTCCCCGGTGACTGATGGGCCATTTGGCTGCAAGGAAAGCAGTGACTAAGAACTTCTGCAGTCAGTGCCTCCCGGATGTGGCCCAGAAACAGCCCCGGGTCATGTGCACAGCATGGGCGCGGGGGCACATGAGATTCAGGGCTTGGGGGCCACCTTTGAATCAAATGCCTTTTCCATTTTACTAACATAAACGGCGTCTTTTTATTTGGTCAGTGGCCATCAGACAAACCCAAGGCTGTGAGCCTAAGTAATATCCTTCTTCTCTTCTTTTACCCCCTGGTACCTGGGCTTGATCCTCGGGCTTTATGCAAGTACCCCAAGGCTGAGGTACATCCCCTGCCTTTTACACATTATTTTTTTTCTAAATCTCTGAGACACAGTATCCATCTGCAGCCCAGGATGGCTGAGAAGGTCTTCTTGGATTCTTCAGTCTCCAAATCCCCAGGATTACAGATGAGTGCCAACCCAGCCTCGGTCAGACACTTTGTTTTTGAAAAGACACATGCCGAACCCCTTGGGATCTGAAGCAAAAGAGGGGCTCATTGCTAAAAACTGATGTGTCCATCTGAGAGGGCTCGATGGACAGGTGGGACCTGCCCGCCCCTCCCATCCGCTGCCGCCTCCTTCGGTTAGGAATTTTAGAAAAATTTTGACAGACATCTTTAGAGGTATCATTCACACACCCCACAGTTTGATCACCGGAAGGAGATGATTCAGTAGTTTGTAGTACATACGTGCATAGGTTTAGGGCTATTATGACCGCAATGCGTGTCAGGATATAAACATCCTATTCAAAAAGAAACTGTCTTCAACAAGAGCAGCTTCCATCTTGCTCCCCACTGCAGCTCACCCTCCACCTCTCCTTCCAGATAAGGCCCAGGACCTGCTCTGCACAAACAGCCCAGCTCATGGACACTGCATGGTCACCAAGGCCTCCTTCTCCCAGCCCAGAACTCACTTCTCTGCTTTCTGTCTCTGTTTGTCTATTTGCCATGTCACCCAGGGACCGGGTGTGATTCCACATCCACCTGTAATTCCAGTATTCCGAGAGCAGCGGGATGCTAAGGTTAAGTGCAGTTTGTAAACCAAACAACTTACAGCAAAACACAACCGTAAACCGGAGAGTACAAAAATACCGGTAAAAATAGATACAGTGTCCAATTCAGAAGACATCATGGTATATAAACTACTTAGATCCCTAGTGTTGCAGAACTGTGGGTTGACTCCAGGGCCTTAGCACTTTGAAGTTGTATTTTTCTAAAATTTTTTTACTTTTAAAGAGGGTAAAATTAAATATAGCAAAACAGAACAAAACAGATCATAAGATAGCAATGTAAGAGACACAGATTTCAAAGCAAGACAACCGCAGATCTTCACTGTCTATCATATTGTCTCTTGTTTTCTTCCAAATAGTTGTCCACATCTTCACATACAATGAATTCGTACAAAACAAAATAGTACAGAACTGATCAGAACAGGACGATGAAGGCCTTTTAGGTTGAAGTTGTATTTTGAAACAGTCTCACTATGTCGCCCAGGCTGGGCTTGAAATTCCGGTCCTCCTCCCAAAGCCTCCTGCAGGGCTGGGGCGGACCACGCCCAGCTTTCCAGCCTGCTTTGCAAACACTGCACAGTGACCTGTGGAGATGCTGTTTACTGATTTTCTAGGCATCCCTCAATCTAATCTAATTGGCCATCAAAGTCTGAACAGGTATTTCCCAGTGGGCGTGAAGTACTCTCCTACATAGGGACTTGATACACAGGCTTCCTCCATTCTCTGGATGGACCATTCATGTCTGTGTCCACTCAAAGCAAGCCACAGAGCGGTAAAGACGCCAGCCATCTGCTGGTGTTTCCGGTCACCATGGAAGTGGAGTACCTGTGATCTACGGAGCAGAACTCAGCCATGAGGCAATGCTTGGTGGAAAGGAAGGGCAGGAAACTTAGTTTTGCATGCCTGAGTAAAAAAGAAAAATGGGTTTGTAAAGTGCTATCTAGTTTGTGGACAGACAGAAAATAGATTCTTACGAAAAATAAAAGCAGCCAGGGGAGGGTGGCACACACCTGTCTGCTCAGGTCTCAGAAGGCTGAGGCAGGAGGGTCACTATGAGTTCAAGGCCAGCCTGGGTTGTGTGGTGATTCTCTGTTGCAAAAAATAAATCGAGGTAATGAACGTTTGAGCAATGATACGTAGAAGAGGGCACCCAGGATTGTTTAGAATGTGGCGCGAATAATTGGATAAGTGTGTCGGTAGTAAGGACTGGGGTTTGGAGGGAGGGATTAATGGCGATGTGTCTTTTAGCGAGACAACTTTCATTTAATCCTTTATCATATTTCCTGTGTATAACTCATAAGAGGGAGCGAAATATGAAGGATTTAGGGAGGGAGCCCTTGAAGCATGGTATTTAAGGCAAATCCTGATAAATAAATGAGAGTTTTGTAGGGGAGATGGACAGAGTTTCTAGGGGTGAACAGAAGGGCGTTTCTGACTTCAGGAATCCCAGGATTAGCTGGGAAGCATCAGGGAGAGGTCAAATGGGGAAAAGTTGAAGGAGGAAGAGAGTGGTCAAGGTCCTTCTGAAGGAGGTGGGAAATGTTCACCCCGGACTTTGTAGGATTCCTAAGGCACCATACTTAGCAAAGATAAATTACAGCTGTAGACTTTAGCAGGACCTGATTGGTCCACTGCCCTAGCCAAAGCATCCAATAGGATCGCTCCATCTTGGATGGTGACTCATTCAGCCAATGAGCTCTTTCCTGGTTTTGCCTGTGGTTCTGAGCTGTCTTTGCCCATTCTAATCAAGGCTGGCTGCATAACCTGATGGATCGGTTGTCTGTTACTGTGTAACAAACCACCACGCATTTGTGGCTAAAAGCAATCCTGAGTTACCATCTCCCATTACCTGTGAATGAGAATTCGGAGCAAAGCTCAGCTGGTAGCCCACATTCTCTGTGGAATAAATGTTCCCAGCTCATTGATGTTACTTTCAAAATTCAGTTTCTTAAAGTTTGAAGACCGAGGCCCCTGCTTTTCCACTCATTCTTGGTCAGAGGTCACTGTCAGCTTCTAGGGGCTCCTTCGGGATTTTCTCACGTGGTTCTCACCGTCTTCAATGCCAGAAATCACAGGTCGGATCCTTTTCAAGTTCTGATTCTCTGACTTTGGATTTCCCGTGTCTCTAACCTCTAGGTCTAGAAAGAGTTGCGTGGTGTTCTAGGACTCACTTGGGTTATCGCTGTTTTAAAATTCTGTCCAATGCATTCAGCAGAAGTTTAAAATGCCTATTCTGTTTTGCACTCATGGAAATTCCAACCCAGCAAGCTTCAGATGGTCTCAGAGCTATTTTTTAAAAATTTTTTAAAAAAGAGAAATAAAGAAGATAAACATAGCAGTGAAACCATGTTTCAAAACAAGCTAGCTGGGCAGTTAACAGTAGTTCATACATTGCATATTATTGTCTTTGTAGTAGTTATTCAGAGTACGAGATATAGGCACGATATCTTGTCCAAATAATATTAGCACAAAACATTTTATCAAGAAACTGAGAATCTAGCTGTATGACTAACTTAACTATCTTGTGTGTACATATATTTTTTCTTTTTCCTGTTCTTCCTTTCCCCTTTCCTTCATCACAGTTGTTCTTTTCTTTTGAACACTTTCTTCCTAATCCACAATATCTATTGTACATTTTGGTTCCTATTTACTTGTTCAGTATCTCACACTAGTGAGACAATATGATGTTAACACATATATGTCTGATTTATTTCACTTATGAATACGGTCTCGGGTTACATCCATTTACTTATAAAAGTCTCCAGTTTATCATTCTTTATGGCTGACTAGTACTCCATTACATAAAAACCACTCTTTAAAAACCATTCCTCAGTTAATGGGCATTTGGCTATTGCATAGCTAAATCTTGGAAACAACCAAGATGCCCATCAACTGCAGAGTGGATGAAAAAGATGTGGTATTTTTATACAATGGAGTATTACTCAGCTATGAAGAAGGATGACCTTGAAGCCTTCATAGGTAAATGGAGACAACCTGAAACTATCCTCATTAGTGAAATAAATAAGAAACATATTTATAAATACTGCATTGTGTCTCTAGTGTAAAAAATAATAAGAACTGTAGGAGTAATAAAACCCAATATGTGTAATTGCTACTGTAAATAAGAGAGGAAAAGAAAGTGCTCTAAAGGATATAACTGCATGTATGTTTAAGTGTGTAAGATGAATGACCATATTACTCTATTTGTGTTATATCATGGAGCAGAACTGTTGACAGTCTCCTTGCTTGAATGTGTACTTTGTATGTTTTAACTTTGTAACTTGAACAACTATTTCCAAGATGACAGTATGTAAGTTATCAAGTAATGGCTTCTCAGTATTTTTTGTTCTTTTCTTTCTTTTTTTTTCTTTTTCCCCTTGGAATCTTGTATTGTTGCTACCCCTTTTTCTATTTTGTTTGTTTTGTTTTGTTTTTAAATAAAATTTTTAAAAAAGATTTGGCTATTACAAATTGTGCTGCTATAAACATGGATGAATGTATCTCACTGTAGTATTTTTAATTCTTCTGGGAAGATACCTAGAAGGAGAATACCTGGTTCGAATGGAACCTCCAGTCCTAGTTTTTGAAGGAATGGCCACACATATTTTTATACTGGTTGCCAGTCCACACTCCCACCAACAGTTTTGAAAGATTCCTTTTTGTCTATAGCCCCTCCAGAATTTGTAAGTGGTTGATTTTTTGATGATAGTCATTCTTTCTGGGGTGAGATGGAATCTCAGTGTTGTTCTAATGTGCATCTCTTGAATGACCAGTGATGCTGAACATTTTTCACATATTTATTTGCTATTTGTGTTTCTTCATCTGAGAAGGGCATATTCTTCTTGGAGACCAATGTTTGAACTGGGTCTTTGAATCTATGGGATCTGATTTTTTTCAGTTTTTTATATATTCTAGATAGAAGTCCTTCGAGATAGTCTTCGAGATTTGTGCCTACTTTCTCTTCCAGTAAATTTAGTGTTTCTGCTTTAATATTTAGATCTTTGACCCTTTTTCACTTTAGTTTAGTGCATGGTAATAGACATGGGTCTAGCTTTAGTCTTCAGCATGTGGAGAGCCAGTTTTTCCAGAACTATTTATTAAAGAGACTATTTCTCCCCAGTGAACCTGTTTGGGTCCTTTGTCAAAGATAAGGTGGCTAAGTGTGCTTGGGGGTGCATCTGCATCTTCTTTTCTGTTGCAGTGATTCCCAGGCCTGTTTTTTTCCCCAACACCATACTGATTTTATCACAGTAGCTTTGTAATATAATTTCAGGTCTGGAATTGTGATGCCCCCGACTTGCCTTTATTGGCCAGAATTTATTTTGCTATTCTAGGTCTCTTCTGGTTCCAAATGAATTTTAGGATTGTTTTCTTAGATCTGTGAGATGTGTTAATGGTATTTTTATTGGGATTGCATTAAATCTCTATAGTAGTTTTGGGCATTTTTGCTATGTTAATTTTTCCTATTCAAGAGCAAGGGTTATTTTCCCATTTTCTAATATCCTCCTCCATCTCCTTTTTTAGGGTACTGTAATTTTCACTGCACATATCTTTTAATCCTTTGTTAGATTTATTCTAAAGTATTTCATTTTTTTGATGTTATTGTGAAGGGTGTGAGTTTCCTGATTTCCCTCTCTGTGCATTTGTTGCTTGTGTATAGGAATGTTAATGACTTTTGAGTGTTCACTTTGTCTCCTGCTGCACTACTGGATTTGGATATTAAATCTACAAGTTACTTTACAAAGTTTTTGGGATCTGCTATGTAAAGTATCATGGCATCCGCAAATAGTAATACTTTAACTTTTTTCTTTCCTATCTGTATCTCTTTTATGTTTTCTTTTGTCTAATTGCTCTGGCTAATGTTTCCAGAACTATATTGAGTAGGAGTGGTGATAATGGACATCCTTGTCTTGTTCTTGATTTTAGAGAGAAAACTTTCACTTTTTGACCATTGAACACGATATTAGCTGTTAGTTTGTCATAGATGGCTTTTATAAGATTGAGGTAAAGACCATCTATTCCAATTTTATGTAGGATTTATTTTTATCAGGAATGAGTGTTGGACTTTGTGAAATTCTTTTTCTGCATCTATTGAGACAATCATGATTTTTGTCTTTGCTTCTGTTAATATGGTGTATTACATTTATTGATTTGTGTATGTTGAGCCAGCCCTGCATCCCTGGGATGAATCCGACTTGGCCATGGTGTATAATCTTCTTGATGATTTGCTACATTCTGTTGGCCTGTATCTTATTAAGGGCTTTTTTATCAATGTTCTTTAGGGAGATCGGTCTGTAGTTTTCTTTCTGGTTTGTGCTCGTCTCTGGTT
The DNA here is from genome assembly GCA_004027295.1 of Dolichotis patagonum. Lineage (NCBI taxonomy): Eukaryota > Metazoa > Chordata > Mammalia > Rodentia > Caviidae > Dolichotis > Dolichotis patagonum. The sequence continues at coordinate 9,182 of PVJX010017970.1, forward strand.
TTGGAACCAGGATAATACTTGCTTTCAGGAATGACTTTGGAAGTATGGCTTCCCTTTCAGTTTCTTTAAAGGGTTTCAGCATTAGTGATATTAGTTCTCTAAACTTCTTGTATTCAACAGTGAATCCATCAAGGCCTGGGATTGTCTTTGTTGGTAAGTTTTAAATTACATTTAAATTTCATTGGTGGATATTGATTTATTTAGAATTTTTAAATATCCTTGACTTAGTTTTGGCAGCTTGATTGTATCTAGGATTCTGTCCATTTCTCCTGTGTTTTCCATGTCATTTGAACATAGGTTCTCACAGTAGGTACTGATGATCTCCTGGATTCCTGTGGCATCTGTTGTGATTTCCCCCCTTTCATTCCTAATTGCTTGAATTTGTGTTTTTTCTTCCCTCTTTTTGATGAGATTGCTTAAATATTTATCAATTTTATTTATTATTTCAAAGAACCAACTTTTAAATTCATTGATTCTTTGTATTGTTTTCTTAGTCTCCATCGCATTAAATTCTGCTCTTATCTTTATAATTTATCCCCTCATGTGAGCTTTGGGTTTGATTTGTTTTTCTTTTTCTAGAACTTTGAGATTCAACATTAGGTTGTTTATTTGAGCTCATTTTGTTTTCCTGATGTGTGAGTTCATTGCTATAAAATTTCCACCATCGAAATTGCCTTCATTGTGTCCCATAAGTTAATTGTGTATGCTGTTTAATTTCATTTTCAATTTCCTCTGTGACCCATTGGTTGCTCAGAAGGGTGCTGTTTAATTTACACGTGTTGTTGTTGTTTTTGTGCTTTCCTGTGTCACTGGTTTCCAGTTTCATTGCACTATGGTCAGATAGTATGCATGGGGTGATTTCAGTTCCTCTGCATTTACTTAAACATGTTTTGTCAGCTCATATGTGGTCTGTTTTGGAGAACATCCCACGGGCAGCTGAGAAGAATGTGTATTTTGATGTCTTGGGGTGGAACGCGCTGTAGACATCTACCAAGTCCGTTTGTTCACAGGTCTGGTTTAATTCTAGTATTTCCTTGTTGACTTTCTGTCTAGCTAATCTACCCATTTGTGAGGGTGGGGTTTTAAGCTCCCTGCTTTTGCTTGCTCTGCCTGGCGGCTTCTTTCTACTGATGCTCCTGTGTTTGTGGTCTCTATTATTTGACGCTCCCAAGCCAGGTACTGGAGGCTGAGGCAGTAGGATGGCTTAGTCTGAGGGGCGTGGTGACTTACAAAAACTTTGTTTTAAAACAAAAAAAAAAGGGGGCTGGGGATGTAGATTGGTGTGAAGACCCTGGGTTCAACCCTCAGTACTGCAAAATAAATAAATAGAGAAAGAAAGCTCTCAAGATGAATTTGGCAGCTATCCAGACATAAAAACTCCCTCGTGGTTGTTTTGCCTCAGCCTGGAATAATTCTAATGCCTGTGTATTCTTTGCCACATGTGGATGGAGGGATGCAACCAGAGGGGAGAAGGAAAAAAGAAATTAATGGAGGAAGTGTGTTAAAAGAGAGAGGTATGGAGAATACTTGGAAGAGGGGAAAAAAGAAGAACCTTTGTTTAAAATTATTCCTGGATGGTCACTGTATCTATCATGTCCCCAGGTGATACAAAGAAACACGAATGCGAAGTGGAAAGAGAGCAAGATGGAGAAGTCCAAGGTTGGGAGGTGGGCGTGACCGGTGACCTGCACGTGTGCACCGACCAAGCTGAGCGCTTCTACAATGGCTGAGGCTGACGGCGTTGTGTTATGTGCATTTCCCCACGTGGACCCACTGGAATGAGTCAGGGTGGCAGCACGTGCCAGTAATGCCAGGACTGTAGGAGGCTGAGGCAATTACCAAGTCCGGCTTGGTAACTGAGGGATTTAAGGAGGCTCCATCTCAAAATAAAAATAATAATTATCAAAAGACTGGGGAGACTAATAATTATCAAAATGGGGGGATATAGTAGTGAGATGTCACTGCGGGAACCTCTTACCACGGGGGTATCGTGTGTTTATGTATGCTGTGCAAATACGTATACACATTTTCAAATTTCTTTCTTTATTTTTCTTTTTGTTCTTTGAGATAAGGTCTCCCTATGTAGTTCCAGATGACTTTGAACTCACTCTGTAGCTCAGTCTGGCCTCAAACTTTCAGCAATCCCCCTGTCTCAGCCTCCCAAACGCTGGAATTTCGGGCATGCACCACAACACCTAGCTTGATTTTGTATTCTGCTGCATGGCTGAATTTGGTTATTAATTCTAGGACTCTATTGGTCACATGTTTTGGATCAGCATGTCAACTGCAAATAATGACAATTTGACTTCTTTTTTTAAAAAAAATTAACCATTTTATTTCTTTTTCTCGCCTGATCGCTCTGGCTAAAGTTTGGAGTATTATCTAGAGAAGGGGTAGGGATAGTGGATACCTATACCTTATTCCTGATTTTAGAGGGAAAGTTCTTAGCCATTCCCCACTTTATATCATGGTGGTAGTAGGTTTTTCATAAATAACTTTCATTGGGTTGAGAGAGGGGTCTTCTATACCTATTTTCTTCAGGTATTCTTTTTATCTTAATGAATTGTGTCAGAGGCTTTTCCTGCATCTATTGAGATAATCATACACTGTTGGTCCTTCTTCTGTTTATGCAGTGTGTTATATTTATTGATTTGCGTAGGTTGAACCATCTTCGTACCTGGGATGAAGTCTACTTGGTCATAACGTATGAAATTCTTGATAATTACTTGCACCCTGTTTGCCAGCGTCTCATTGAGGATTTTTGTGTCTCGGTGCATGAAAGAGATTGGCCTGTAGTTTTCTTTTTCCAACTGCTCAATGTCTGGCTTTAGAATCAGTGTAATGGGAGCTCCCAGGGCTATCTTTGGGAGCCCCCTTTCCATTTCCATTTGATGAAAAAATTTCGGGGAGTACTGGCATTAGATCTTCCCTAAAGTTCTTGTGCAATTCAACAGTAAATCTGCCAAGTTCTGGGTTTTCCTTATTGATAGTGTTTTTTAACTGCTTCAATTTAATTGCCTGTTACTGAACTGTTCATGATTTTTTTATTTTCTTGGTTAAATTGTGGTGGTTCATCGGTATCCAGGAATCTACCCATTTCTTCTGGGTTCCCCGGTCTATCAGCGCACAGGTTTCCTTCTGGATTTTGTGGCTGTCCGTTGGGATTTAGCCTTTTTCTTTTTCTAACTTTTTCTAACTGCATCGATGTGGATCTTTTTGTTATTTTTTGCTTCTTCTTTCAAAGAATCATTTTTGAATCACTGTTTCTTTTTATGTTTGATTTAATTAATTTCTGCTCTGATTTTTATAGTTTCCTAACTCTGGTTTTGGATTGTTCTTGCTCTTCTAAGACCTTGAGGTGCAGCATTAGGTTTTTATTTGGACCATTTTTGTGATGCAGGTATTCACAGCTATAAACCTCCCCTCTCAGAACTGCTTTCATTGCTTCCTGTAGGTTCTGATGTGTTGTTCTAGGATTCCTAGTTGATTGTAAGAACTTAGTATTTTCTTGACTTTATGCGATCCTTTCATGATTCAAGACTGTATTGTTCACAGTGCCTGCCTGGCAAGTGCAAAGTTATGAGATGGATTTCCGGTACCAAAATAAAAAACAAAAACAAAAGCAAAAAGAATGCATTGTTAAATTTCCACATTTCCAGATTTTCTGTGGTTCTTTCTGCCGTTGGTTTCTAATTTCATTGCACTATAAACTATGAACCAGAATAAGTCTCTTTTATTTATTATTTATTTATGTTCTGTCTTTTTTGAGACAAGGTTTCGCTATGCAGTTCAGCTCACCTTGTAGTCCAGGCTGGCCTTGAACTTGCAGTGATCCTCCTGCCTCAGCCTCCCGAGTGCTGGGATGACAGGCGTGCACCACCATGCCTGGCCAGTCTTTTCTTTCTAACTTACTTAGTCTGTGGTTTTGTTAGCAACAAAAATGGACTAAACCTGTTATGGATTGAGAACTGGTGGTCAACCTAACGCCAGCTGGATTACAACTCCATGCTACTGAACATAGACCTTTCACCTGAGGAAAGTTGCCAGCATAAATGGAGATGTGGAGGAGCATTGGGAACGTTAAGGCCTTATGGCGTTGGGACGTTCAGGTGTTGTGAGCTCTCCTATATGTTGCCGTTAGGTTCTCCTGGAGAAGCTCTGGTCCTCACATCAAGCGTTGCTTCCTGGCTCCGGAGGGGAAGACGTGTGCCGCTTGGTCTCCAGGATGAACTCGTCACACTGGCTTCCTGGCATGTGCTCCACTATGCTTGTCGTTGGAGGAGCTGGGGCCTCCGTGTCGCTGAGGATGGCTGTGGTGCTTTTCAGGACAGCCCTGGTGTTTGTTGTGAGTGTGACTTCTCGGCTCCAGCATAGAACCCTCAACCTATCAGCACAGCTCCTTCACCCTGCTGGCACAGACTTCCTAGCTTCCACCGCTGACCTTTGGGCCTTCCCGGCACGGATCTGTAAAAGAGACTGGCGTGAGTCCTTCTCGTGGGCTCTAGACCTCCAGTTGGACTTGTGGAAGCATTGTCATGAGCTCTGGGTCTTCATCTGGACTCGTGTGGAACACTGCTGTGGGATTTAGGCCCTTGGCTAAATATTCTATGTCTTTGATGTTGTGAATAGATTTCCTGCATTTTCTTATGTTAACTCTGGGTGACCATCATAAAAAATAGTATTATAAACTCCAGGTCCTGATTCTAATTGTTCTCTGTACAACCCGTGACTAAAACAAAACCCAAAATGGAGACTGACAGAGATAGAGATAGAGATAGGGATGTGGGGGGCGAATAATAAAGCAAATGGGTTAAAATTTTAACAATTGACTGATCAGGACAAAAAGCATACAGCTGCTCTTTCTAGCCCTCCTACTTAGCAACTTTCTTCCAGTACTGCGGACCGAACCCAGGATCACTGCACTCAGCTACATTCCCATCCCTTCTATTTTGTTTTGTATTTTGAGACAGGATCTAGGCTCAAACATGCAATCGTTCCTCCTGCCTCCTGCCATGCTGGAATTGCAGCTGTGTACCTTCACACCCGGCTGTGACTTGTTTTCAAATTTTGAATCCTTCCCAAATACTGACTTTTAAAAACCATGGTTTCTCACTAAATCTACTGGAAGACAAGGTAGGTAGAAGTCTTGGAGACATTCATGAACAAAACACAAACTGCATGGGAAACACTTCAGAGAATCAACAACTGGGATCTCATATTATTGAAAAGTTTCTGCACTTCAAAAGGAATCATCAACAGAGTGAAAAGAAAACCCAAAGAATGGGAAAGAATTTTAGCCAGCAACCCCTCAGACAAAGGGCTTATATCCAGAACATATAAAGAATTGAAAAACATCAAGCCCCCCAAATTCAAAGACCCTCTCCAAAAATGGGCATCTGAGATGAACACACAGTTCTCAGATGAAGATATGCAAATGGCAAATAAATACATGAAGAAATGTTCATCATCACTGGCCATTCGAGAAATGCAAATTAAAACAACATTGAGATTTCATCTCACTCTGGAAATAATAGCTGCCATCAAGAAATCAACTGATAACAAATGTTGGCGAGGCTGCAGGGAAACAGGAACACTGCTCCACTGTTGGTGGGAGTGCAGGCTGGTGAAGCCACTATGGAAATCAGTATGGAGAATTCTCAGAAGACTAGGATTGGAAATTCCATTCAACCCAGCTATTCCCCCCTGGGTATTTTCCCAGAAAAACTGAAAAGGTCATGTCACAGTGATATATGTGCAGCCATGTTCATAGCAGCACAATTTGTAATAGATAAATCTTGGAAATAGCCAAAATTCCCATCAACTGCAGAGTGGATGAAAAAGATGTGATATTTTTATACAATGGAGTATTACTCAGCTATGAAGAAGGATGATCTTGAGGCCTTCATAGGTAAAAGGAGACAACTGGAGACTATCCACGTAAGTGAAATAAATAAGAATCATATTTATAAATATCACCTTGTGTCTCTAGTGTAAAAAGTAATAAGAACTGTAGGAGTAATAAAATCTGAGTGTGTAATTGCTATTGTAAAAAAGAGAGGAAAAGAAAGTGCTCTACAGGATATAACTGCATGTATGTTTAAATGTATAAGATTGATAACCATATTACTAAGTTTTTGTTGGATTGTTGAGCAGAGCTGTTAACAGTCTCACTGTTTGAATGTCCACTTTGTATGCTTTACTTTTGTAACTTGAACAACTATTTCTAAGAGGACAAGATGTCATTTATCAACTAGTGACTTCTTACTTTTTTTTTTGAAATTCTATATTATTTCTACCCTTTTTCTGTTTTGGCTTTTTTATCTTTAAATAAAATTTTTAAAAACATGGTTTCTGTAGGCTCCAAGTCTCCCCTTGCTGCTGGCTTGCTGAGCCTCTGTGAGGCAGCCCAGTCCACTCCCACCACTGAGAACAACCTTGCAAACCCACCTGAAATCCTTACCGTGTTTCAAAATCCGGTGGGTCTTGTCTGGTATCAGCAGTGACTCTCGGTGTGCTGGACACCGCTAACGCTGCCTCCTCCTTCATGCCTTCACTTGGAAGTTTCATTGAGAGATGCAACACAGCTATGCCAAGCTGCAGGCTCAGAGTGTTAGATCTTATCCCGGCGGCCTGAGTGAGCACCCCTCCAGCTCAATCTTGGTCACCAATGGGCTCATCACCCCGGAGTCTCCTAGGGACACTTTGGGGCTTCCAGATCTGCCCACCACTCGTGACCATCACTGTCTCCTTGGCAGTCCTGATCTGCCTTTTCCCCCCTGATTTCTCCTCTTTTGCTCTTCTTTATTGGTTATACAGATCAATGGGCTACATGAAGGCGGATTAATTCATGCAAATAATATACTTGGATCATGTCCACACCGCCCCATCCCCTGCCCTCGTGGCACATTTTTGGGAGGTGTCAGCATGGTGTTCTGTTCACAGGCTTCCCTACCTGCACAGCGTCTTTCTTGAGATGCGTTCCTTGGAGTCTTGATCATCTCTTCTCTGGCTTTCTTTCTCATGAATTTTCCTGCCCTTCCACGCTGTACCATTCCATATCGAGTTCTTTGGATTTGATCTTACACCCGTTTTTTTTTTATCTTTTATTTTTGAGTGCTAAGGATTTAACCCAGGGGATCTACCACTGAGTTCCATCCCATGCTCTTTGTATTTTTTATTGTGAGCCAGGGACTACCTGTAATAATATATTATTCATAAAGCCAGGCACAGTATTGCATGACTGTAATCTAAGCGCTCTGGTAGGCTGATTCAGGAGGGTTTTAAATTCAAGGACAACCTCAGCAAGGTAGTGACTTAGCAAGGCTCTGTCTCAAAACATAAACTAAACAGGACTAGAGGTATAGTGCAGTCTGAAGGCCCTGGCCTCAGTCTCATGTATCATTTGCTTTGCCACTGTTGGCACAAAATACTCAAGACTCACAGCTTAAGGGAGGGTGTGTTTGTTTGGACTCTTGGTTTCCCAGGTTCTGTCCATGGTTCGCTGGATCAAAGGCAGACCGATGATAGTGGAAAGTCCCAACAGACCAAAGCTGCTCTCCGCACAGCAACCTGGAAGGAAGTGGGGGATGGCCCAGGGGCAAGGACATCCCCTTCCGGGTCACATCCCCAGGGACCACCTCCAGGCAAGGCTCACACAGACTCAGCAGCAGGTAAATTCACTGCTAATTGTAGAACCCTGTGGTCCAGTTACTGTCCAGCAGTCCCACGTGAGAGATTTGGGGGATATATTTACTTGTAAAACATGGCACCTTGGTACCACAAAAAAAGAGATAATCGCCATTGCGAATTCCATACAATCACTTTATTCATAGAAAGCACTTTCCTGAATGTTTCCTAAAAACATAGCCATTTTGCAGTTGCCAAGTCTGTACAGGAAGGTGAAAGAGGACAAGGAGGACCCATGGCCCTGCGTGACTTATCTTCAGTAACATCCACAACTGCACTGAATCACATAATGGGTTGGAAACCCCTGACACAGGCTTCTTCAAGTTCTCCATGTTATTTGCATTGTAATCGCAACTCAAAAGATCCGTCCCTAAATTTAGCCTACAGAATTAACTCTGCCATCTCCTCTGTTGTTTGTGTAAGTCGAATAAAAAATCGGGCTTCAATCATAGCGCTTTTTGATTTCATTTTTGTAAAATTCCTTTGCATCACTAATTTTAAGATACCCGTGTGGCATCACCAGCCACAGAGCTGTTACACAGTCTTTCCAACCCAGAAACGCCATAGAAGTAAGTGGCCTTGTGCACATGCATAGGAAACAGTAAAATGGAAATTTTATGAATTCAATAAAGTGGAAATGTAGGGTGGTTATAGGTGTCAAGGGAAATAACAGACAGTGGGGTGCAGCAGGCGCCCAGCAAGCGTGCAGGAGGAGAAGGTCTTGCCCCATGCCAGGCGAGTGTACCGCCGAGCTACATCCTTGGATCTTTTACATTTGTGAGACAGGGTCTCACTACGTTGCCAGCCTCCAGAATTTGTGATCAACCCCACGCCTGAGATTACAGGGATGCCTCCAGCCCTGCTGCTTGTCATCTACAGGCAAGCGGAGGCTGAAGTGGACTTCCAGTGGCTGGTCAGGGGTCCCTACAGCACGTAGCACTGGGAAACATAAAGACTGGGCAGCATGGCCAGGGGCTGGGGGCTGGTCCCAGCTCTGGGTGTGGTGGTGGTGGCTCTGGGCACAGGGTCAGCTACATCTTGCCAGAGAACCAGAAGGTCAGCAACACACTATGCCGTTCCAGGTGAAATCAGACATGGTAGCGGTGCATGTTACTATCACCAGATCCTGCCTGTACTCATCACAACTCAGCTTGGAGGCTTGGAGACAGGTGCGCGCCTGCTATTCTGGGCTTCTGGTCCAGCCCGGGGTTGCGTTTTTCCAGAGAGAGAGGGAGAGAGAGAGACGGAAAGAAAGAAAGAAAGAAAGGAAGGAAGAAAGAAGAAGAAGAAGAAGAAGAAGAGGAAGAAAAAGAAGAAGAAGAAGAAAAAGAAGAAGAAGAAGAAGAAGAAGAAGAAGAAAAGAAAGAAGAAGAAAAGAAGAAGAAGAAGAAGAAGAAGAAGAAGAAGAAGAAGAAGAAGAAGGAAGAAGGAGGAGGAGGAGGAGGAGAAGGAGAAGGAGCAAATGCTGACGATGAGAAACACCATAGCAGGCTTTCCAAAGTGTGGGATGGCTGCAAAAATTATGCAGGTGGGAAAGACGGGAATAGGATGGAGGAAGGGACACACACAGAGGAGGGCACAATCAGAAAAGAAAGAAAGGGTAGGAACTAATTGTGGGTAGGAGACAGAAGGGCACCAGGAAGAGGGGAGAAAATGCAAGAGTGGGAGGGCACTCTGGGGGCTAAGGCAAGAGCATGGCAGATTAGAGCCCAGCCAGGGAAACAGCAAGACCCTGTCCCAAAGCAAAAAAGGAAAACATGGCTGAGGGTGTGGATCAGTGCAAAGGCCCTGGGGTCAGTCCCAGTGGGAAAAAGAGAGGGACTCCTGTATTGAGAAGTGAAGGTAGAGAGTGTGGATACAGAGTGATGGAGGTGACTCCAGAAGATCACTGGAAGGGAGGGAGAGAGGGAAGGTCAGAAGGAAGAGGGGGCCCAGGGACATGGGAGGGAGGTGGGAGAATAAAAATATAGGAGGAAGGACTGACAAAACCTAGAGTCAAGGGGTACATAAAAAGAGAAAATACTTAGAAGACAAAATGGGTCAAGGAGGAGAGGAAACCAGGGATAACAAGGATGTCTAAGGACGGAGGACAGAAAAAGAGGAAAGGGTTGAGGGACTTAGAAAAAGAACAAAAGAAGCCAGGCATGGTGACACACCGATAATCCCCAAGTCTGGGAGGCTGAAGCAGTATTACTACAAGTGTGAGCCAAACCGGGGCAACTTAGTGACTTACAGCTTGTCTCAAGGTTAAAAGAATATTTTTAAGGACTAAGTAGAGCAAAATCAGACAAAGATTCAACTAAGAAAGGAAACTACAGGTCAATCTCCTTAATGGACACATATGCAAAAAGCCTTCACAAAGTACTGGCAAACACAGTGAAACAAACTTTGAAAAGATCCGGTATTGTAACAAAGTTGGCTTCCCCTCTGAAATGCAAGATTCGTTCAATAAATGGAGATCAATAAATATCACACAAAGAGAGGCAAGGATAAATACCACATCATTAGGTATTTGCAGTTGACAAGATACTCTGTGTAGAAGACTCAAAGAACTCCACCAAGAAACTCTTAGAAGTAGTAATTAAGTTCATGAAAGTAGCAGGATGCAAGATCAACCCACAAAAATCATTAGCATTTCTGCCACCAACAATGGATTGGATAAGAAGTAAATTATGAAAGCAATACCATTCATAGTCGCTTCAAGAAAAATGAGATATCTAGTAATTAACCTAACCAAGGAAGTGAAAGACATCTACAAAGAAAACTCCCGTACCCTGCGGGAGGAGATTGAAGAGGACCTCAGAACATAGGAGGATAGTCCTGGCTCCTGGATAGGCAATATTGTCAAAATGATCATACTTCCAAAAGTGTTATACTGATTCCTTGCAGTTTGAATCAAAATACCAACGCACTTTACTTACATAAAACAGTCCTAAAATTCATATGGAAACAGAAGACACCCAGAATAGCAAAAGTAATGTGGAGAGTTGTAGGGAGCAGTGTGATAGCCTCACTGCTGCCGCCCCATCCCGCCCTCCTGTGGGCATTTGGTGCGTCTGCCTACATTACCCATGATCCTCTCTGCCTGGCCGGACATGACTGCGACCTATCCGGTCTCTCCACAACATCTCTGCCTGATGACAACTTCCTGCCCTCACCCTATATAAACCATGTTCACTTCCTCAATAAACGAGACTTGATTGGAGCTGCTCGACTTGTCTCCGTCTCTCTTTCCTCTTGCCCTGCCCCCCATCCCCGTTCCCTCTCCAGGTGAGACCCACAGACTGATCCGCGGGCCGGATCAGAGAGTAAGAGCAAAGAGGGTGGCATAGCAATACTTGACTTCAAGCTATACTATAAAGCAATAGTGACAAAAACTCCGTGGAACTGAAACAAAAGCAGACACATAAACCAGTGGAACAGATCGAGGACATGGCAGATTTCACCAGACACAGTCAACTATCTGATCTTTGACAAACAGAAAGCCTATGTTGAGGGGAAAATAGCCTATTTCACAAGTGCTATTGGGAAAACTGGAGTAACTCATCTCCACGACTGCATGAGACGTTCGGGGGACAACCAGACGGAAACCCTAACAATCGTAAACTGCATGAGCTGCAAAACATACACTAATAAAAAGTAAATAGAAACCATATCATCACCTCAATAGACACTGAAAAAGTCTTTGACAAAATGCAATATTTATTCATGATAAAAAACCTGAGGAAATTAGTTATATAAGGACCTTATGCTGGCCTGATAAAAACCATTCGTGACAAACCTACTGTCAACATCATTTTACATCAGGAGAAACTGAAAACTATTAATCTAAAATAAGCAACAAGAGGAGAAAGTCCATTATCACCACTCCCATTCACAGAGTACTTAAGCTTTTGTCCAATCATGTAAGAGAAAGAAATAAAAGGAATACATACAGGAAAGGGAGAAGTAAAACTATCATATTCACAAACAACATGATCCTTTAAGAGAAGACCTAGAAAAGTCTGCCAAAAACTCCTAGAACTAATAATTTCAGCAAGGAAGTAGGATATCAAAATAAACTCACACCATCAACAGTGTTCCTGACAGCAGTGTTGAAATCTCTGAGAAAGAAATTAGTAAAACAATCCTATTCACAGTATCTTCAAGAAAATTAAATACTTAACAACTTAACAAAGAGGTAACTCTTCTAACTGCAAACTACACTACTCTGGAAAAGGAGAATTTTAAAAATCAGAAAATGGAAAGATATTCATTTTTCCTAGATAGGTAGAGTTGATGTTGTCAAAATGGCCAAATTTCTAAAATTAATGTATAGGTTTAATGTATCCCAATCGAAATTCCACCAACATTCCTTATAGGACTAGCAAAGATAATCCTAAAATTTGTATGGAACCAGAAGAGACCCAGAATGGGAAAGGCAATCCTGGGGTAAGAAGAGTAAAGCAGGAGGCATCAAGATCTCAGATTCCAAGTCATTTTACAAAGCTATGATGATAAAGACCTGCCAATCAACGGAACAGAATAGATGGTGCAGAAACAACCCCAGGCCCGTTCAGTCTCCTGATTATAGACAAAGGAACCAAAAAACACACACTGGAGGCAAGATAGCTCCGTTAATAAATGGTAGATGATTAAATCTAGACCTATGTATCTTACGCTGTATGAAAGTAAAACAAAACTGATGAAAGATCTAAATATTAAAACACTTAACCTGCTGGGAGATAAAACAGGTCAAACTCTTGAAGACAGAAGGCTTTCTGAACTGGACTTCAATTGCACAAGAAAATGTCGGGAACAAGCAAATAGGATCATATCAAATTAACCAGTTTTCTACACAGCTAAGGAAACAACCAACAGAATGATGAGACGACCTATTTAATGGGGGAAAATGGGGGGAATTACTCTTCAGAAGGAACGCTGACACCTAGAATACACAAAGAAGTAGAAAACGAGACTCCCCAAATAGAAGACGCAATAAAAAGTGTGCAGCTAAGATTAGTAGCCACGTCTCAGCAGAGCAAGCACAAATGACCAATAAATGCGTAAAGATGTCTGCCATCACGAGCCGTTGAAAACAACACTGAAATTACATGTATTTCAAGGAAGAATGTTTATAATCAAGCAATCAAATGATAAGAAATTATAATGAGATTTGGAGAAGGAAGGAATTTTGGGGGGTGGATGTTTGTATGCTGTTGGTGGCAATGCAAAGTAGCAGAAGCAGTGTGAAATCGGTTTGGGGGTTCCTCCAAAACTAAAAATAAACCAGACGTGGTAGTGCATGTCTGTAATCCCATCACTCGGGAGGCTGAGGCAGGAAACTCATCATGAGTTCGAGGCCAAAGCTGGGCTACAAAGTGAACAGAAGCCCCCTGAGTTTCACAGCAAAACTCTGTCTCAAAAAAAGATCACCCCCCAAAAGAGCTCTCCCCAAACTAAAAATACAGATTGTTTCCCCAGCTATCTTTCTTCTATGTGTCATCTTGAAAGAGTGCATAGTACAACGACACACGCATTCTCATATTTATAGCATCCTCGCCGAATGTAGAGTCTAGAATAATAACTGAATCTAGAAAGTGGCCCGGACGTACATCAATGGATGGATAGATGAGTGAATAAAGGACGCGTGTTTGTTTATGCATGTCAGAAGGCCGCTCGGGCATAAGGAGAGGTAAATCTGAGTCATTTAGGGGAAAATGAATACACCTTGAGATCACAATGTTAGGTGAAATAAGTCAGACCCAGGGGATTAACTATTGCATCTTGCTTTTTATGAGACACTAAAAGGATAAGCAAACGGCAAAATGAAAGATTGGTACCAGGAACCAAAGAGGGAGATCTTTTGCACATGGGGAGGGAACAAGCGATGGAGGAAGAGGAGAGGGAGGGGAAAGCAAGGCGATATAAAAAGAATGAAAATGTGTCAGGCGTGTGGTGTGGAGTTTCCTGCAGGTAACTAACAGCCGGGTTTTGTTTGGATCCAGTCCGCCCACTGTGTTTTAGTTGGGCGGTTGAGACCATTACCATTGACACCTAAGGCTGTTACTGGAAGACAGTGACTTACTCCGTGGCTGACTTATTTGCCTGTCACTTACTGTTTTCCCCTCCTACCTAACTGCTGACTCTACCTTGTGCGTTTGTTCCTGTAGACTTTCGGGGGGCATTGCTGGGTTCACGGTCTCTCCCTAAGACATCTTTGATAATTCTTTGGAGTGCTGTCTTGGGACTCCTGAGTTTCCTAAGGTGCTCTTTGTTGTGGAAACATCTTATTTCTCCAGCGATTTTGAAAGATGCTGTTGCAGGGTCTTCTCTATCAGTCTGGGGTGAAGTTTTTTCTCTTAGGGCTTGAAATACTTTCCTCCAAGCTCTCCGGGTGTTGAGAAGCATGCTGCGATTTGCCTTGGTACTTGATGTGTTTCTTGTCTCTAACAGCTTCCGAGATTCTGTATGTGCATCAGATACCTGGGATTTTAACTACGATGCGTTGAGAAGTTCTTTTTTGAATATGGCTATGCGGGAGTTCTGCCTGCATTGCCTATCTATTCAATGCTTCCTCCAACTTTGAAAAGTTTTCTGCTATTATTTTTGTAAACAGGTTTTCAAAAATGGTTTTAAAAATTTTATTAGTACATATTTGCAATTCATGCAGTTTAGCATCATCTTGGGCAGTGGTCACATGTAAATACAGCAGCTGGTTCTTCCTTCCCCCTTCCTTCCTTCCCCCTTCCTTCCTCTCTCTCTCTGACATCTCCTCCCTTCCCTTCCCCACCTCACCCCTCCGCTACCCCAGCCCCCTTTTCACACTGCTGGTATTGTTTGTCTTAGCTCATGTTCTGGACCCCTATAGTGTTTACCCTGATCCTGGTTATTCGATTCCTGCTCACATTCATCACGGGGAGTTTGCAGCTCTGCGGGATATTTCTTGCTTCTTTTTTCCTCTCTCCCCTCCTTTCAGCACCTCCTATTCTTGTTTAGGAAAGCTTTGTTTCCATCTTTCCCCTTCCGCTCTCTTTTGTTTCCTGTTATTCCTCCCTCTTCCCTTGTTCTCCTTCCCATTTGCCACTACCCAGTGAGGTGGCTGGGTCTGGGGAGAAGGGGCAGCCCTGTGTCCTGCAAGCCGGGGTCCTGGGGGTTGGTGGGGACACGGTCCCTCGGGGTCAGTGGGGACCAGGTGACCCCTGTGCCCTCCCCCTCCTGAGCTGCAGCTGCCCTGCTTGGCGCTGGCACTGCACGGAGATCACAGCACCTCGGAGGAGAAACAGCCCCACCTGCTGCTGACTGGTGCCCGAGGAAAGCAGGTTGACTTTCTCCGCTGTGCCCTGGTAGGGAGCGGCTCTGCGACTTCCGGGACAGTGGCTTTCAGGAAGGAGGAAACGCCAGACCCCTGGCCCAGCTCTCGGGTGTCTGCCTGGGCCTAGCTTCTGGGGACCTCGTAGGGAGCACCCCATACAGGGGAAGCCTGGATCTCCCCACTGGAAGGGAAATCTCCCTCTGAGTTCGCTCATCTTCTTGCTGGGGGAGAAGGAAATGCGGAGGGTGGGTAGGGTGGGGATAACTCGCCCTGCCTCACCCCTCTGGCAAGGGACATTTGCATCTTCAGATGTGACTTCTTGGCACATATTCATTCACCAAACCCTTCCTTAAGCATCTATGAGGACCCGAAACTGCTGGGAACTAGGGGTGCGGCAGGCGCCCGGGGACTGGGAGAGCTCCCCAAACGTTCCTGTGCTCCTGAATCTGCTCAATCTGAGAGCCAGGTGGGACGAGGTGACCGCCCTGCCCAGTGCCTCGACAGGGGAAATGTCACTTGCGTGGGTGGCTCTGACAACCATCTGGCACGGTGCAACGGTTCTCTCCTCGCTTCCTGTGTCCTTGGTGGCTTTGTGGGTGGAACGGTGGCCTCTCAAAGCTCATGTCCACCTGGAACCTCAGACTGTGACCTCATTTGAAAACAGGCTCTTTGAAGCTGTGATTGGTTAAAATAGATAAGGTGAGCCAATGACCGGTGTCCTTATAAGAAGAGGAGAGAGGCCAGGTGTTGTAGGTGACACAGACCTGTCACAGCAGGGAGGCTGAGGCAGAAGGGTCACCTGTTCATATCCAACCTGAGCAACTCAGCAACTTAGATAAAAGTGCCTCAAAATAGAAAATCAGAAGTGCTGGGGATGTAGCACAGGGCAGAGGCAAAGAAAAAAAAAAAGAAAGAGGAAGAAAGAAAACGATGAAAAGAGAAGAGAAGGAGGAAGGAAAAGACACAAAGGAAATACAGCTATGTGAAGACAAAACCAGAGATTGGTGGAGTTGTTTTTTTTTTTTTTTTGTACCGGGGATTGAACTCATACCTCATGCTTGCCAGGCAGGCGCTTAAGCCACTGAGCTAAATCCCCGGCCCCAAAACCGGAGATTGGGCAGTGGAGCTGATGACCACAGGGTCCGGCCAGAGGCAGAGAAGGCTTCTCCCCAGAGTTTGTCACTGCTGAGGTTTTGCTTTCAGTCCTCAGCCTTCCGGACAGCAGCCGAGCAAAGTCCTGTTGTTTATTTGTGACTGCAGTGCCAAGAAATGAATGCCAGGGAGAGCTAAACGTGGAGAAACTCCCTGTGAACCTTGCAAGATTTGTGCTGGGGAGCCATACACGTGCGTGCGTGCGTCCTTGCGTGCGTGCGTGCGTGCGTGTGTTGCTGTGATTGGAGCTTAGGGCCTCGTGTGGGATGCAAGCAACCATCCCTGAGCCACAGTCAGCCCGCGAGCCCTCGCCACTGAACCTGAATTTGCCCTGCGGACCCTACAGAGCACCTCTGAATGCCTGTGATCTAAGAGCTTTGTTTTCAGACACTGAAACTGGAAAATTTCTTTGAAAGGGAGAGATGACGGTGGCCAAGCTAGAGTGGAAGGAGAACAGGATGCAAATGAGAGGGAGGTGGGCGCAGCACTTGCTGATGTGGGGAGAGGGCGGGAGAAAGAGTGGAGTCAGCCAGGAGGGCCTGGTGATGCAGGGCGGTGATCTCAGCACTCGGAGAGGCTGAGGCAGGAGGATCACAAGTACATAAGTGGGGCAGTTTAACAATCTTTTTCCTGGTCTTTGTGAGACAGGGTCTCGCTATGCAGTTCAGGCTGGCCTTGAGCTCACTTTGTAGCTCAGGCTGGTCTCAAACTCACAACCATCCTCCTGCCTCAGCCTCCTGAGTGCTGGGATTACTGGCATGTGCCACGGCGCCAGGCTCCAGTTTAGTCCTTAGAGAAATGCAAATGAGAACAACTAAGATTTCATCTTACTCCAGAAAGAACAACCATCGCCAAAAAAGAAAATAACACATGCCAGTGAGGCTGATTGGAAAAATGAACTCTTCTACCTTGCTGGTGGGAATTTGAACCCTACAGTCACTAGAAATCAGTATGGAGATTCCTTGAAAAACTTCAAATGAAATTCCATTCAACCCAGTTGTTTTCCTTTGAGGTATTTTTCCAAAAGAGATAAAAATGTCATAGCAAAATGATGCATGCCTACTTGTGTTTAAAGTAACACAATTCATAGCAGCTAAACTGTGGAAGTGACCTGTATATTCATTGATAGATGAATGGTCAAGAAAATGTATTTATACACAGTGAAGGATCACACTCATAAAGAAAGACAGCATTGAGGTACTTTTAAGGCAATGATGCATCTTGAGACCATGCTATGAAGTGAAATAGACCAGACACCCCATATCTCTTGCCTGGAGGACTCTAGCTTCATGGATTGAGAAGCTGCTGCTTTTGCTGGCCCTCCAGCCTCTGGGTGGCCCTGGTGGCACCACAGGCTGTTTGATCTTGCAAGCCATATAATGGATCGTTTCTTACGTACATTCTCCTCCTCCAGAAAACACAGACTGCACCCCTAGAACTGGGAATCCAGCCCAGAACCTTTACATTGAACAATAGTCCCCCCACCTTTTAAAAATTATGATTTTGAGGCAGAGTCTCAGTCTAAATTGCTAAATTGTCCATGCTGGGCTCAAAATTGTGATCCTCCTGCCTCAGCCTCCCAGAATCCGGAAGACAGGTGTGTACCACCATGCCTGGTTGAATCGTATACTTTGCATGAATAAGAAAGAGTTAGCTATAGACTTCAAGCTACTCTTGTAATTCCCCTTTCCAAATTTTCATTCTTGTTGACATTATTAATCCTAGCTCATGCTTGTGGAGGGTAATATTTGCATTAATTGAGGCTATTACAGTCCTGCACACGACATACCTTTATTCTACTTATTTCTCCTTCTCTTCATCTTTCTCTCACCCCTTGCCTTTGGTCTCTTGGACACCTTCCCATGTGCAAGAGATCCATCCCCTTCTCTCTTTCTACTCATCTTTTATTATTCTTTTTGCTTCTATTTTGCCTAACTCAAATGAGTGATACCATATGGTGTTTAAGCTTGTGTGTTTATTTTATTTCACTCAACATTATATTTTCCAGATGTATCCATTTTCCCACATATGTCTCAAATGTGTTCTTTTTTGTGGCCAAGTAGTATTCCATTAGGTATTGACACCATGTTTTCTTTATCCAATCATCTGTAGATGAGTATACAGGTCGTTTCCAGGATTTATGAATTGTGCTGCTATTAATAATGATGTGTTCATATCACCGTAGTATGATGACTTTAGATCTTTGGGGAAGATACAGTACCTAGATGGGGAATAGCTTGGCCATGTGGAATTTCTAATTTTAATTCTTTGGAACGTATCCATACTGATTTCCATATGATTGTACGAGTGTGCATTCTCACAATGTACTCATCTTTTGTTATCCTTTTTGTTTCACAATGTTACACAATGTAGGAGGGTTCCTTCTTGAAATGTTTTAAACCACAGCCTCACCACCATTTTTCTTCCTTCCTTCCTTCCTTCCTTCCTTCCTTCCTTCCTTCCTTCCTTTCTTCTTTCTTTCTCTTTTTTTCTTTTTGACACAAGGTCTCACTATGCAGTTCAGGCTGGTCTTGAGCTCACTTTATAGCCCAGGCTGGTCTTGAACTCACAGGATCCTCCTGCCTCAGCCTCCCGGGTGCAGGGATGACAGGCGTGCACCACCATGCCTGGCAATTGGCAAAATTTACTGTGTGGAGAAGTCTTTGAAATAACTTCCCAAGGTCCTGCTTGGGAAGCAGTTCCCATTTTGTCTCAATATCATCTTCCTTTGTTTGAAAACCAAATAAATATAGGCTGTCTGATGGAGGTCATTGTCTCTATCCCTGGCAGGGAGAGAGAGTTCCGACCTTCCCGGAAGCCCCACGTCACACCACTTGTCTCTTTTCTTTACATTCTCTGTTCATTTGCTTAGAGATTGTGGGCTTGATCTGTCCATGACTAGCACGCGTATGGAACATTCTCCACGCAGCAGTTGGCCATTTGTATTTTTCTTCCTCTGTGAAGTGTCTGTCTCACTTGCCCAATTCTTGATGGGGTCACTTATTTTAGGTGGCTTAAGTGTTTTCAGTTCTTTATACGTTCTGGATGTTAGTTCTCTGAGGAATGGCTGGCAAAAAGTTGTCCTCATCCTGTCAGCCGTCCCTTCGCCCTACGTATGGATTCTATTCCTGGACAGAAGCTTTTTAATTTGCTGTAGTCCCATCTCATGTGCTGATTCTCATTGTGTCTCCTGCCACTGTGGTCCTGTGTAGAAAATCCTCTCCTGTCCCTTGTGTTCCATCTATTCTGTCCACAGTAAGTGCAGTGTTTCTCTTTTAACGTTTAGATCTTTGATGCTTTTTGGTTTTATTTAGCACGTGGAGAGACAGTCGTATGCAGTTAACTGCTTTTCCCAGGGCACTTGTTGGGCAGGGTCTCTTTTCCTCCGACGTCTGCCTCTGTTCTCTTGGTCAAAGCTCAGGTAGCCGCGAGTGTCTGCAGGTGTTTCTGCTCCTTCTATTCCCTTCCACTGATCTATGCATCTGGCTCTGTTCCCGTCCACGCCTTTTTTTAATCGCTGTTGTTTTGTGGTATTGTGGGGGACCACCCACATGACTCTCCTTGAAAAGAGCAGCTCTCTCCCTTTGGATAAAGCCGGCCCTGTCTCCATGTACTGATATGCACAGAGCTGGCTAGGCTAGTACTCTGTCCCTTCCATTGGCTCTAAGCAATGTAAACGGGGCTGAGCTGATGTATAATCTCTGAAGCAAAGCAACAGGTCAGTGTTACCCCGCCCAATGACTCCCCGAATATGTGGTTGAGCCAGGTGGGATGGAGAGCTGTGCTCCACGCTGTCAGCTGGGACTGAGCCTCAAGAAACAGGCTGTGACTTCCCAGGGCAAGAAGGATTGTACATCAGAGCTGAAGCACTGGCCCCAAGTTATCAGGGTAGTCATGGTGGTCACATATTTCCTGCCATTTTCACTGTCACCCATCCCTGAGCTGCCCTCCTCGTGGAGGATTAATAAAACTTGGGTTGGGCTCTGGGCTGTGGCCTTTGATCCAGTAAGCCCCATCTTGGCTGGACTTAGGACCCCTTGGTTCCTAACTATATATATATGTTTTAGTGTCTTTCTTCTGGCTCTGGGGTGCCCTGGAAGTGGTAAGTTGGAATTAACTCGCTAGAATTCCAATAACTCCTTGGAATCACAATGATAAACCTTCCCGGATCACGGTGAGGGTGAGAAGTGTTCTCCATATAGCAGATGGGTCAGGCATTGTGGTGCCTCCTGTTTCGCTTTTGTTGGCAAAAATTACTGTCACTACTGTAGGTCTCTCTGATCCCACATGAATTTTAGGACCATTTTCTCTAGGTCTATAAACTATGCCCTTGGCGTTTTGATTGGGACTGCGTTGATTCTGTATAACAGTTTTGGAGGTGTGACCATTTTGACAAAATTGCTTCTGTCCCTCCAGGAACATGGGCCATTGTTCCATCTTCTGACGTCCTTAGGTGTAAGGCTACCAACCAATGGGTTTGTAACCTGAGTAGAATAAAAAGAGAAAGAAGAAGAAAACTCCCATTTTGTTGTTGTTGTTTTTTGGTTTTTTTTTGTTTTTTTTTAATTTTATTTAAAGAGAAGAAAGAAAAGAAACAAAACAAAACAGAATAAAGAGTAGCAACAATACAGAATTCCAAGGAAAAAAGGAAAAGAACAACAACAAAAAACCGAGATTATCACTACGAGATTATTACTTGACAAATTGCATACTGACTTCTTGGAAATAGTTGTTCAAATTATAAAGTTAAAACATGTAAAACAGACTTTCAAACAGTGAGTCTGTTAACAGTTCTGTTCTACGTTCTGACAAAAAAACCCCAGCAATATGGTCATCCATCTTACCCACTCAAATATACATGCAATTATATCAAAAGGGTAAAATCAAACACAACAAAACAGAACAAAGTGGATCACAAGAAAGCAATGTAAGGGACATAAATTTCAAAGCTAGACGATTGGAGATATACACTGTCTATCATACTGACTCTTGTTTTCTTCCAGATAGTTGTTCATATTGCCACATATAGGGAATTCACATGAAACAACATAGTATGGAATTGATCTGAGCAGGACGAGGAAGGCATTTCAGACAATAGGGAAGCCGAGAATGGCTGCCATAGTGTCTCTCGTTCTCTAAAAACAGCTGTCCATACCTCATGTGTGTTGAACTTAAACAAAACAAGCTAAAATCACTTTGAACAAAGAATGATAATTTTGCTGGATTTCACATCATGACAATATGGAATCAGCACTGGGTACTGTAGTGTCTCTTTTTCTTCAAAGTAGTTGTTCATTTCAACATGTGTTATATGAAAACTCCCGTTTGAAGAAGATATGGCCTTCAGCATTGCCTTTGGATATCGGTGTTCAGATTCTTCAAGTACAGAATTCTCAGGCTTCCAAAATAGACTTTTCACACAAATTCACACTTGTGGCTTCTGTGAGCTGCCAGGTAGCTGAATTTTGGCCTCTCCTGGGACCTCTGTTCTCCCTTGTAAAGATGATCATCTTGGATCCCTTTGCTACTCATTCTCAAGATGGTCTTTGGGACTTTTCTGCCTCTGATCTTGTAAATCTACCACGTAAATCCCTTGTGCAATTATAAAGATAATTCATTTTGATTCAGTGACTCTAGGGAACCGCAACTAATGCAGGTGTCAAATTTTACCTATTATTAATCGGAAGGCCTTTAATTATTTTAGTTATACATGTTTGAATAGCTTCTCTTTTAATCTCTATACTAAAGATATACCGGCGTATGCACCGTGATTTCCATTTTGAAATGTTCCGAATTTGACTTTATAGAGACTTTGAAGTACTTCTTTGAAGGAACGGAAGTCGTCCTCTCTGATTTGTTTTCATTTTGTCCCACTCCGAGGATCGTTCTTCCACAGCCAGAACCTCATGCTGACACATCAGATAGCTGTCACCATCAACTTGACACCCAGACACATTTCTTTAAGCCACAGTCTCCAGATACAATGGCTAGTTTATAATTCTACCTAACATGTTACCACTACCGTGCATATGGATGGAAATGCACTAATTTCTTCTCCTGAATAGTAGGCAGGATTTCTTTGGGCGATGATTACTAACATAAGAACAATAAGACAGGTTTGACAACACTTAAGAACCAATGCTAAGGGACTGGGGATTTAGCTCAGCGGCATAAGCGCCTGCCTTGCAAGCATGTGGTCATGAGTTCGCTCCCCGGTACCAAAAAAAAAAAAAAAAACAATGCTAAGTCTATCAACGTTATATTACATTGGAATCATAGGAGGAGATTATTACACTTTTTGTTTCTGCAGCTGGTCACTGGGTTGTAACTGGAATTAAGAACTAACTTCTTCTATTACTCATTCTATATTCTCTTGGGTATCACCAATCGCCTCAGAATGGCTTGGTTCTTTCCCAGGTGGGGTAACCTAATACCTCCGTTTCTGAAGATTCAAAACCATTTGTTATTCTGCCTGAACTGGGTTGTCTTAGTTTTCCATTGACTCCAAAAATAGGACGTGGTAGTATTGGGAGGTGACCCGAGGGATTTCCTGCACTGCAAGTGGGTTCTTCCTTTCCTTCACTGTGGAGTGAAAGTCCAGTTACCCTTGGTAGTCTGGGCCAGTCACCTGTGCCAACACTGTGATTCTCTTTTTTGCTTGCTCCCTCAGAGGCATGGAGACACCAAAATGACCAAAGGAAGCCTTAGATTCCCATCAGTGTGCTTCCTGGTGCAAACCTTCACCTCTCGGGATGTAAGACTTCTGAGCCAGCAGAGTAGAAGGTGTAAAAATTTTGCTAGCGAATCACTAGAGAGAATGGTGAATGGTACCATCCCTGCTTCCATCCTCTGATTCCTGGACCCATGAAGCTTGGCTATGGGAGACGATACACTGATTCAAAGCATACACAACCTTTTGAAGACCCTTGTCCCAGCCCTGCAAGCTACTGCCACCTTCCTAGGGCTGTCACGGTGTCTTCAAAAGACTGTTCCACCCTTCTATCCACCCAGCCACTTCCGGATGGCGGGGATCGTGGTAAGATCAGTGAGTTGCAAGCATGAGACCACTGTCTCGCTTCTCTGGCTGTAGAGTGTGTTTCTCGGTCGGGGGCAATGCTGTGTGGAATTCCGTGATGGTAGACAAGGCATTCTGTGAGTCCATGAATGGTAGTTTTTGCAGAAGCATTCCGTGCAGGTGAGGAAATCCACATGTAGAATAGATGTCTATGTAAGTAAGGGCAAAGTGCAGTCTCTGCCATGGTGGAACCAGACCAATATTATCCGCCTGCCACCAGGCTGATCACCCCATGGAAGGGCACCATATTGAGGCCTCAGTTTTGGCGAGCAGTTATATGGGATACAAATACTTTCACATGCTTTGCCTGTGTGGAGAAGTCTATCATATATCCCTTCCCCAAATATCTTTGTCATCAATTTTCCAGTGCCATTTTCTCCAAGTTTCTGACCATCCTGCCAGACCGTTGGTGACAGCCCATGAATTGGTGTACAGTTGCACATCTGGTCATTTTTCTGTCCAGGCAAAATGTACTACCACGTGCACTGCTTGAAGTTCTGCCCATTGTGAAGATTTTCCTTCACCACTATCTTTCAAGGATGTCCTGGAAAGGCCCAGTAATGCTACAGCTGTCCACTTGTGGGTGGTGTCTGTGGAACATGCAGACCCATCTAAAAATCAGGCCCTGATACATGCCTATAATCCCAGCACTTGAGAGGCTGAGGCAGGAGGGTTACTGGGAGTTCAACACTAGCCTGGGCTACATAGTGAGTTCAATTTGAACTACACAGTGAGACCCTGTCTCCAACAAAAAACAGAACAAAATAAAACAAAATAACATGAAAGCAGACCTTAGTCTTCTGTTCTTCTCCATGAGGCCATGCTGGTAAATAAGCCAGTGCAGCAGGGGTAGGAGCCGTGAGTATCTGGGCATCTTCTTCATGTAACTCATTTGTACCTTGTGGACCCCCTCTGTCTTGGTCGCATATACACCATTTCCATTTAATGATAGACTGTTGCTGTGGACACCCTACTTTATGATTTGGTGGCTCAGTACGTATCTGCCTTGTGGTAGGCAGTTCAATCAGCATGGTAATCTAGTGTCCCATGGGCAAGCATCCACTTTCCACTGAGGCCCAGTATCAGGCCAACTGCCGTTTTCAAGGGCAGACTAGCTGCTTTCAGATGACAGGAGAGCCTTGCTCCAAAATCCTACAGGTCTTCTCTGCAGTTCACCTACGGGGGCCTGCATGAGATTCTAAGCAGCACCCCTGGTCACTCAGAAATGGGCTGAAGCAAAACCCCTAGGTGAGGAACGTGTCACCTCCAATATCCAGATATGCCCACTAGGTACCGTGCCACTTTTTGGTTGCAGGGGGAACCAGATGCAACAATTTATCTTTATGAGTAAAATTTTTATGGAAAAAGTCCCCCATGATTTGAAAACAAAATAAGGGAGAATAGCAATAGTTAAAACATTATCTGAGTAGTTGCTCAGAGTACATGAGATGGGGATGAAAAATTGTCCAAACGATATTAGCACAAACCTTTCTTTTCAATGAACTAAGAGAAACTAGTGCTGCAAGTATCTTAACAATCTTGTATGTTTGCCTTTTCCCCGCCTTCTTGTCTCCTTTCCCCCACCCCAGCCAGTTCCTCCTTCATTTTGAACAGTCTCTTCCCATTTCACAATATCTATTATTTATCTTGGACATTTTCTCTCCATCTTCTCACACCAAGGAGACAATATGATGTCTCTGAATTGACTCTGAATTCACACGTGACTCTGAATGATTTCATTTATGAGTATGGTCTCAAGTTGCATCCATTTACCTATAAAAGTCTCAAGTCTATCCTTCTTTACGTCTGAGTAGTACTCCATTGAATAAAAAGATCATTGTAGGGAGCTGCATGATAGCCTCACTGCTGCCGCCCCATCCCGCCCTCCTGTGGGCATTTGGTGCATCTGCCTACATTACCCATGATCCTCTGTGCCTGGCCGGACATGACTGCGACCTATCCGGTCTCTCCACAACATCTCTGCCTGATGACAACAATTTCCTGCCCTCACCCTATATAAACCATGTTCACTTCCTCAATA
The DNA here is from genome assembly GCA_004027295.1 of Dolichotis patagonum. Lineage (NCBI taxonomy): Eukaryota > Metazoa > Chordata > Mammalia > Rodentia > Caviidae > Dolichotis > Dolichotis patagonum. Next base: position 34,430 of record PVJX010017970.1, read on the forward strand.
AACAAGACTTGATTGGAACTGCTCAACTTGTCTCCATCTCTCTTTCCTCTTGCCCTGCCCCCCATCCCCGTTCCCTCTCCAGGTGAGACCCACGGACTGATCCGTGGGCTGGATCAAGTGGCGCCCATCGTGGCCTCACCTGGCACGGGGGATCCAACGAGGGATTGTTCTGAAAAAAGCTCTGGCCAGAGTGAGCATTTCCAAGGGACTCGTCCCTGTGATCCGCGCGGACGGCCACCTTACGTCTTGCCTGGTAGGTGAGACGTAGGTGAACGGATTTTTTTTTTTCCTTATCGGCATGGGGCAAGTACTTAGTGAGCACGAATTGTTCGTGAATAGCCTTAGGGATGCACTCAAGGTTAGAGGGATTAAGGTTAAAACCAGCAATTTATTACAGTACTTTCAGTTCATACATAAGATATGCCCTTGGTTTCCTTTAGAGGGCTCCATTGATATAAAGAGATGGGAAACCGTAGGAGATGCTCTCAAAGATTATTACAGAGTTTTTGGTCCCAAAAAAATCCCGGTTATCTCTTTTTCATATTGGACTTTAATTTCTGAGCTGCTGACGCAGCGTCATTCAGACCCCCAAATTAACGAAATGCTTACTCAAGGGGAGGCTGCATTGTGGTCCTCCAGCAATCCTACCCCAAAGCCACCATCAGACACATTCAATGTGCCCAGTCACCCCGGCTCGGTGATTCGTGATATCCCGGAGCCCCTTCAAGTTGGCCACTTGCCGCCACTTCCTCTTCCTGGAGTGCACGAGGGCACCCAAAATGGCACCGCCCTGTCCGGCACCCAAAGTGGCGCCGCCCTGTCCATACTCAAAATGGTGCCTGTCCATACTCAAAATGGTACTGCCACGCTCCCTCCTCCATATCGGCCGACATATCCTGACCTTTCCGATTTCCAGGAAGTTGATTGGTCGCAATTAGCAGAGGAGGCTGCTCAATATCATTCCCCTCCCACTGTTGTAGCCCCTGCGCTAGCGACACTGGGTCAACCCCCGCCTGGCCTCCGAAAGCCGCCCGGCCCCCCTTCTGCCCTTCTCGATTTAGAAACTGAGATTCATTATTTGCAACAACAACTTCAACTTAAACAGGAAAAACAAAGGCTCATGTTACAGCCACCGCATCTGCACAAATGGGTTTTAGAAACTAGTGATAGCGAGGAAAAATATGACTCTGACCCACATGATAGTGATTCAGAAACAGACTCTCCACCCCCGGGGCCACGGGCTAATAGGGCCCATATGCCGTTCTCTGTAACCGCCCTAAAAGAATTAAAAACAGCAGTATCTCAATATGGCCCTACGGCGGCTTTTACCCTTGCGGTCCTAGATTCCTTGACCCAAGGTTAGATTATACCTAATGATTGGAGAGATTTAACTAGAGCTACACTCTCAGGGGGCAATTATCTGCTTTGGAAGGTTGAATTCCAAGATCAATGTGAACTTTTAGCCAAAGAAAATGCTAATCGAAAAAATTACTATATCTTTCCCATGTTAACAGGGACAGGCCGTTATGCAATGCAACAGGCCCAAAAATGCGATATGAGGCAGGCCTTTTTGCACGTTACCCTAGCAGCAACTACAGCCTGGAGAAAGCTCCCTTCTGGCGGCAGAGTTGCTTCTTCTCTCACAAAAATTAAACAAAAACCCGAAGAGCCTTTTTGTGACTTTGTTGATCACCTCCTACAGGCAACTGAGCGTCTTTTTGGCTCCTTTGAAAACAACCCTGATCTAATCAAACAATTGGCTTACGAAAATGCAAATTCTGCCTGTCAGGCTGCAATTAAACCGCATAAAAAGAAAGAAGATCTTTCAGGTTATATCCGCTTGTGTGCGGATATAGGCCCTGCATATCACCAAGCTCAGGTCACAGCTGCAAGTACAGCTGCAAGTACGGCTGCAGCCGTAAAGGAGATCCTCCTCGCACATAAACAAGGAGGAAGGACAAATAACGGCAAATGTTTTAAATGTGACCAGATGGGCCATTTTGCCAAAGACTGTCTAACTGCCCCAAAGCCTCAACATAATAATCCAAGACCAAAGCCTACAAGTTTATGCCCTAGATGCAGGAGGGGATATCATTGGGCCAATGAGTGTAAGTCAAAAACGGACACCGATGGCAACCCCCTTCCTCAGCAGGGAAATGGGAATCGGGGTCAGCCCCAGACCCCCAATTTGAGGCAGACCCCCGGGGCTATAGGGTTTGTTCCACAACAAAACAACCCAACACAAAACAATCCATTTCGGACCTCCTCCGTGCCACACCAGGAAGTGCAGGACTGGACCTCTGTTCCGCCTCCAACACAGTATTAACTCCTGACATGGGCCTACAAGCCATTCCTACGGGGATTTATGGTCCCCTTCCTGGGGGCACATGTGGGTTAATTCTTGGACGCGGCAGTATAATATCAAAAGGGTTACAAATTGTCCCAGGAGTCATAGATAATGACTACACCGGTGAAATCACTGTTTATGGCTCCCTCTATCTCTGGTCTGGTTTCCATTAGTCAAGGGCAATGTATTGCTCAATTAGTGCTATTACTTTTAGTCCAAACTCCTAATATAGCCATGGCCTCCAATAGGGGAGATTCTTCCTTTGGGTCTTCAGATATATATTGGGCTCAATTCATTTCCAAAGATAAACCCCTTATGACTTTGTTGCTCAATGGAAAAAGTTTCTCAGGCCTCATAGATACGGGTGCTGATGTCACCGTTATTAGAAGGAAAGACTGGCCTCCCACATGGCCCCTAGAGATCACTATGACTCATCTACAAGGAATTGGACAATCCAAAAATCCACAACGTAGTGCCAATCTGCTTACTTGGAAAGATAAAGAAAATAATCAAGGACATATACGGCCCTATGTTGTGGAGGGGCTACCCCTCAATTTGTGGGGCAGAGATTTACTGACCCAGATGGGAATGATGATGGGCAGCCCTAATACCA